>JAYKAV010002901.1:0-162390 GCA_035582835.1 Phoebastria nigripes | reverse complement strand
AGGGATGTTTTCGTTATTGCTGAGCAGTGCTTACACAGAGTTCTGCTTCTCACCCCACCCCACCAGCGAGCAGGCTGGGGGTGCACAAGAAGCTGGGAGGGGACACAGCCGGGACAGCTGACCCCAACTGACCAAAGGGATATTCCACACCATATGACGTCGTGCTCAGCATATAAAGCTGGGGGAAGAAGAAGGAAGCGGGCGACGTTCAGAGTGATGGCGTTTGTCTTCCCAAGTAACCGTTCCGCGTGATGGAGCCCTGCTTTCCTGGAGATGGCTGAACGCCTGCCTGCCGATGGGAGGTAGTGAATGAATTCCTTGTTTTGCTTTGCTTGCGCACGTGGCTTTTGCTTCACCTATTAAACTTATCTTCACTTATTAAACTTATCTCTTATCTTAGCTTCACTTATTAAACTTATCTCAACCCACGAGTTTTCTCACTTTTACCCTTCAACTCTCTCCCCCATCCCACTGGAGGGGGAGTGAGCGAGCGGCTGTGTGGGGCTGAGCTGCCGGCTGGGGTTAAACAACACCACCTACTCAGCTCAGCTTCTTAACACTTTTAAGCTTCCCAGGCACCTAACGTTCCTCTTCAGCACAGGCCTGGAAGTGGCTTTGTTTTGGCAAAACTCTGCATCACGATGCCTCTATTGTCATGTGCTCCCAAGCCCAAAATGGATTACAGAAATGAGACAATCTTCTCTCTATCATCTTTAAGTATTTCACAGGCATGCCCTGCATGCAACCAGCCAGAGTTGGTCCCACACAAAACAGATCTCTGTCTTCAAAGGTTTCTTTGCTCAAGACAGCTCCTCCTTCCCATGCAACAATATCACTACACTGACACAAATCGATGCATAATAAAGGCAAAACTGAGAGACAGAAGGAATGGCAGTTAACACGTTAGTCACATCTCATGCAGCAACCATGAAAGGGATTATCACACCAAGAGGCTTAAAAGCGTCTTAAGAGTCTGTACTGGTAAGAACAGAGGACCAGTATTACCAGTTTTGGACAAACAAATACAACAGAAACATCTTCAGTAAAAGCAATATCTTCAATAAAAACACACATGTTTAATAAAAGCCTTCTCCTGTTCTCCCTGTCCTGTTTCCCCTACCATCAGTGGAAAATCTTACTCTTTCCTCTGTATTTCTCTGAATGGTAGCTAATCAGAGAATATCCCTGAAACTGAGCATTCAATTTGACAGTCTTACTTATGAATATGTTTCTCAGATGCTGAAACCCCACTGAGAATTGTATTTCAGTATGAGTCATATTTCATCACAGTTTGTTAATTTAGTTATTCATTTCCATTGAGGGATTGTCTTATAGAACACGTCAATGGAAGCCTTATTGTTTCCAAAAGAATATTATGTCATCTTAATGCAGTTTAGATCCAGCGCCTGCAGCTGCCTTCTGTTTAAGACTTGTTTCATTTAAGTTTATAACATTCTGAGAGACTTAATTCCCATTCATAGCTGCTTGGATCTAGGTCTTTAGTTTTATTATTGATGTGATGCAGCACGAGTTATCCCTCTAAAAGCTGTTCTCAGCTGAATGGTTAAGCAAAACATCAATCTGGCCCCGGGGCTCAAAGCTAATCTTTCAGCTCATTACATTTTAAAGATTGCAAACAGTCAGAAGGCCTGGAATTTATGTAACTTGGGTTATATACAGTAAAAGCATGTAAAAGTTATATAACTTAATGTTCATATCAGATGTTGAAAAATAATAGGTATATCAGACACAGGAACATAACAAAAATGTCTCAGAGGAGTACTTAAGGTTATCCTTTGACTAAACACACACAAAGAGCAATGTATTTTCACATACAATTAATTCTCTCACCATTTCAAAATGAAATGCATATTTTTCCACTATTTAATTTTTATAATAGCATTCTTATAAGTACTTTAATAATACTCTTGAATCTTTGCAAGTTTAAATTGAGTTTATGAACAGGTTAATTAGTTTTACTGTCCTCATTATGGGAACATTAATGTTCCTATTTGCATGGGCTGTTAATAGCTTGGCTGTAGAAGAATATTACAACTAACACCAAGATTTTGTCATAGAAACATCTAAGGAAGTGCACAGTCAGATTTCTAAGTAGAAATGCAAAAATTATGCCAATTCAAAAACGAGATCAAGAATCACATTCCTATGTCTTTGCTTTTACCTCTTACGACACATTGTAAGGTATGTACTCAGTGAATATAATTGCCCTATCAAAATAACTCAGACTTTCTGTATTTAATTAAGAATAGATATCTCTTCCTTAAGGTATGAGACAGATGAAGAAATTCCTGTGTGGTCCTTCAGGCTGTGTTATTAAGGAAGCCAAGTGAGAAGTTCCTAGGCATTCTTTCTGACCTTAAACTCTATAAATCCCAGTCTGACAGCCTCCATGCTTAGAAAAGTATAGAATTTTAAAAAGCACTTTTTTTTTCCTTCTTCTTCTTCTTCAGCTGTATCTTTTATAAATTATCTTCCGCCAGGCTGTGGTGTAACACTGTGGCCTTTTTCCCACCGAAACAGCCTACCTAACGCACCAGATGCTGCCAGTCAGTGGAATACACAAGACACCACTTTCAAAAGAGCCACAAGAGCTGGCGTATACCTCAGATGCAGTACAGCACTGTTATCTCTCCTGTGCTAGGCATGCACTTGGCCTGGGATAGCTCATATCCCAGCAAACAGGTTATCACACTCATACCTGGATTGCTCCATGCCACCTGAGTCTCAAGCACACAGGGAAAAGCAGCAGGAGGCTGGGAAAGAGAGGAGTCTGAAGGTCACTGTATGAAGTGGATGAAGAAAACATGTTATATTTACTCCAGTAAATATAATTCCTCACTTTTTTTTTCATTTCTCAGATGACACTAATATAGTCATTTATTCCACTGAACTTTGAGCTCTTAACAAGAGCTAAATTAAGACTATCATCCCTCCAGGATCCCTACCTCGTCAATGGAAAATAAAAGGCTTCTACAGAGGGCAATTCAACCCAGCTAAAATTTGAATCAGTTCCCAAGATCCTGCCACTATATTAAGATCTATTACCACAGAGCCCCTTCTTCTGGAATAGGAAGTCTTCTGCTTCAGTGAGACCACTCCTAACAATGAACAGTGAAAGATTCAGTAATGGATGTTGTGGCTTTCAAGGCTTCCAGCATTTTTCTGGCTGTTTGCCATTATGTTCACCTACTCACAAGCAAAAAGCACTAAATTCAGAAAGGTTTCATTTAAAATATGATTCTCAAGGAATCCTTTATTCCCTGGACAGCCATGGACAAAATGCATCTCAGTTTTTAAAAGTGTATCAACAAATCTGTCCACTGAAGTCAGCCTCATGGAAAACAGCTCTCTAAACTCCTACTTACATTAAAATCAATTTCAGAGGGATTAGAAGCAGTTCTTTAATCATTTAGATCTTTTTAGATACCTGGGGCGGAGAAGAGTTTTGGACTTACGACCTGACTCTATTCCCATTGAAATTAATGGGAGTTTTGCCATTAATTTCCAGAGGAAGAGGATGAGGCCCCAAACTTTTGAGAAAAAGATGCAGTAGTGCTTAATGGATCATGCAGACCTCCTCAGTTGAAAATACCTTTGTCGTTCCAAGTTTCCATCTACCTTTCCTGGATAAACATGGACATTTAGTTCTCTATTTCAAATTGTTTCCAACTAACATTCGCAACACAGTCATATTCCCTTTTTGTCTTCTGTTAAAAAAAGAAATACTTAGCATGTTCCATGATGTTAGGAAATGCCAAGGAATCATTCCAGCAAGTAAAATTTCATACATCTAGCTGGCTAGGAAGAATAAATAATGACCTTTTCCACATGCCAGCAAATATAAAACGTTCATATTTCCACAGGCACAAGCTTAATGGCCATCTGAGATGTCTGATTCATTTATGATTTAAGCACTGTTTATAGGAGTTGACCAAAGAATTTACTTGATATCACTGTGGAATGCAAAACACATGAGTAAATTATACAATGCAGATATCCACATGCAACTCAACAGAAGTGAAATAAAGCACATTTACACTAAAAAAGTGATCTTTTGCATGCACACCCACTTCTATGCAATCATGCAGTCCCAGTCTCCATCACTTCAAACCAATTCTGCAATTTTTCAGTTAGCATATTACAATATCACATTGGAAGCCCGAATCTAACTTATGCCTCTTGTTGTCTTGATATTACTCCCTTTCCACTACTCTCCATCTCTCTGTGTTGTGGCTATGTTTACTACACGGCTGCTACCGAGTGCAGACCTCATCTCATGCCGTAACTCCTGTTTATATGAGAGCACTAGTCCCTTGTCCAAAATAGACATCGAGAGCCATTGGAGATTGGTTGCTTGTCTGGCAGATGCTGCTGCAGAAGAGTATGGGGCTCCACTGGTCATGTGCCCTATTTGTCAAACTTTAGCAGACGGCACTAAATACTCCATCTGTGCATGGGAAACAGTGGACAGAAATCCAGGTTTCTATGCTAAACCGGACGTTTAAGCTCCTTCAACGTACCTATAGGGCCTCACTCCAGTCAACACAGGTACCTCTAACAACAGATTAATCCCATCTATTGTAGATGGTTATCAATGGCTGCAGTGAATTAACCTCTGGAAGTGTCCATGTCTCTCCAATGCCTATGGTTATGTTTAAATTAATAAAGTCATTAAGGCTAGTGTACATGGTCAACCTCTGGCATGCAATTGTGCGTACTGCTTAATTGTTAGCATGGTCCCTGGTGTAGTTTTGACCTGGGTCAACTAGCACTCTCCAAAACAAAGTCTGGACATATTTCAGGAGCTAGCCAGGGACTCTTCCCAATACTGACAAAAGAATGGGCCTGTCTCATTTTATTTACTGGAATAGATGTAGCTTACATAACTAGCTTAGATGGTGTACTTATAATTACAGCATGGCCCTAGACTAGGTGAGATGAATTCCATCCAGTATGACTGAAATGTTCATAGCTGGCCAGTGACTGCAGACATTCTACTACAGACAAGAACTTTGGTCCCTCAGTTCCAGATAGATAGAGTCAAGAGTTACTACTTCAAAATCCTGTCTGACCCTAAAATGGCTGTGATAGCATTTTTCAGTCATATATAGAACTGGCCTCATTGCACTAACTGCTATACCAACAASACCTAACAGAAAACATCTCTAATACACTGAATGAAACGAAGAACATGAAAAGGTAAGGGGAAGGATGGAATATAAACTGATACAGTATGTATCAGCAGCAGCATGGTCATTTCAATTAAGCAGTGTACATTTTATGGAATCACAAAATCACAGAATGGTTTTGGTTGGAAAGGACCTTTAAGATCATGTAGTCCAACCCCCCTGCCATCGGCAGGGACATCTTTCACTAGATCAGGTTGCTCAAAGCCCCATCCAACCTGACCTTGAATGTTTCCAGGGATGGGGCATGCACAGCTTCTCTGGGCAACCTCTTCCAGTGTCTCACCACCTTCACCATAAAAAATTTCTTCCTTATACCTAATCTAAATCTACCCTCTTTTAGTTTAAAGCCATTCCCCCTTGTCCTGTCGCAACAGGCCCTGCTAAAATGTTTGCCGCCATCTTTCTTATAAGCCCCCTTTAAGTACTGAAAGGCTGCAATAAGGTCTCCCTAGAGCCTTCTCTTCTCCAGGCTGAACAACCCCAACTCTGTCAGCCTTTCCTCATAGGAGAGGTGTCCCATACCCCTGACATTTTCATGGCCCTCCTCTGGACCCACTCCAACAGATCCATGTCTKTCTTGTACTGGGGATTACATTTTGAAATGTTTGTCTATTCATCCTTTCATGGTTGTGCAGTACTGATATACAATTTCACCCTAAAACAGATATGCCATGATACATACTGGACATAATACCATGATGCATAAACAGGCATGCCATGATTAAGACATTTTCTTGAGTACTTCAGCTGGCTGCTGGAAGTTAGGCAGGATGAATAAAGGCTGCTGTGACTAAAGGAAAATCTTTATATTTGTTCTTATATTAAAGATTGTCATGCAATATGATAGACAGCATGTAAAAACAGCATGAGCAATGTGTTTTCTTTTACCGTCTCTCACACTAGCCATAAATACATTATTTCCTCCATAGCGACTTCTCAAAGGCATTAGGCAATCTGGATGTAATTCAGTTGACTTACATTTTGCAGGGTCATATTCTCCTGTGTTACTGCTTTGCTGTGAAGGGACTGCATAAAGAGCATCCCAGAACACAGGCAGCCTTCAGAAGGAAATTTTTTCAAAGCAGTAAGCTGGCTGCTTATTATGGCCTATTATGTGGAACATAGTCAAAAGGTACAAACAATCTGAGCGTCTAGCCTCAGTTAAGTGGAGAGTGGGACTTGTTTCATGGTCAAATACTTAGACTCCCTGGAACAATTTGTTTGATTCCTGGAAGAGCTGACTTGGACACTGAGATTTCCAAGGTTCCACTGGATGCCGTGGAACTCACTGCGGGAGCAGCCGCAGCCTACTAGCCAAAAAATTAAAAACCTGAGGTCCTCTTACTTGTGGTAAACTTTACACACTGTGGCAGGTTTTACATGACTCAAATGAGTCATGACCTATGGCCAAAGCAGTACTTGTAGTCAGTGGTACAAAGTATGTCATTGTGGTTATTTGGCTACTTCTCTCATCCCAGCTGTAGCTGCAGGTAAAAGTTCTTGATGATTAGTTATAAAATACGCTTTAAGATCGCCTGGGATAAAAAAAGTTCTGAAGTGATGCAACATTCACAGGCATCAGTACAAAGTGTCCCATAAACTTCACATGGGTTTTAGCTCAGGCCCTGCAGGGACATACTTTACTAAGTGGGCAGGGAAAGTAGGCAGTCATGAGGTGATTATCATCTTTACATAAGCCTCATGTCTGACTGCTGGGAGTAGGAATTCCAGCTGGGAATGTTCAAGCCACTGTCTGTGTTGAAGTTATGTCATCAATAATGTAGCTCTTGGCTCGAGTAATTTCAAATAATAAAAGTTTCTATAGTTTGTAAAACTGGGTTTTGGATATATAGAAGGCAGTCTAATGTCTCAGTGTTGCTCTCCAAACATCATCTTTCACTCTAAAACAGTGTTAAGGGCCAAATTCTCTGTGTGGCTTCAACCCAGACTCTAACATTGCAGCTGTAAGTTCTGTACGGGGTGAGTAGCTGTCTAAATATACTGGTCTTGAGGAGTGTACAGTTTAATTTACACACAACCCAGCAAGGAATGGCAATGGACCAGCACAGAGAGTGAATGATCATAAATAAGCCAGAACATTTCATTTGTTTCTTTTTTTAAAAATGTTAGGAGGGTTATTGGGGGGGTTTATTAGAAGGGCAGCTGGAAGAAAAAACACATCAGGTGAAATTAAAAAGAGTAGAATAAGGCTTCATAATGCCTCATAATTCATAATAAAATTTAAACCAAGCAGAGAAGCAACATGTGATAAGTCTCAGAGTCACTTGTGGGAAAAATGGAGAGCCAAAGAAAGTGTGAGTGTGCTCCTCCTGCCCTGTAGGAGCAGCAGCATCCTAAAACTGACACTTCCTTGGGGTTATGTGCTCAGCCACCAGTGCAGCTGCAGTATATACAACCACTGTTCTAACTTTCTGAAGTTACAAGCAAATGTAGCACACTGTGACTCATAGTCTATTGGACATTGACTTCGGAGAGATGAGATGCATTTTATTAATCTCAGGTGGGATATAGTCTTCCTAATTCAAGCTATGGATGTAAACGAAGCAGTGCTAGGGCACAGGCATGAACGATGGAATCCAGCCATCCACACTTCTTGTTTGTTGGCATGACTGGCACATTTTCAGCCAGTTAGTGGTCTTTCAGGCATGGTTCAGGCACTGGCATGCACCAGGGACCCTTCCAGTAGGTGAGGTGTTATTTCAGTGGGGAGAGGAAAAGGAGTGAGAGACTTTAACGACATGGGCATGGCTACTTTGTGCTACATGGCCTCAGAGCTGGAGAACAGGCCCTTGCACTGCTCAGTTTATTAGCCTGGGTCTTGTCTTAGATGCCTGAGCAAGCACAGAGGTTCTCGTTCTCTCTAGAGGTGTTTAAAGCACCCAGCTCTCTGCATGTGGGGAATTTGCAGTATTCTGTTTGGAATTCAGTATTTCACTGGGCACCTATTTGGATAAGGCAGCGAGGTCCACATCTTGATTTGCTAGAGCTGAGGAGCACCACAGGGTGTCTGCAATTCCTTCCACCTCTCTATGAGCATGTAATGTTTCCAGCAGAAACCAACGTACAGCGATCTGATAACATCAATGTGTTCTTAATAGCAGTGATATTAATTAATGACTTATTAAGTATTCCCAGCATAGAAGAACATGTTCAACAAAATAATAAGTTTTTTCTTTGAATTAATTATTATAATAACGCTGAAGATTTTCTTAACTCAGAGCAAATTACTTGAACAAACTGTATCATGCAGACTAACATTTTAATTGAATAAGTAACTCAAGGCAGAGAAAAACAGCACTGCTTACATTTAAGGACCCATGGTGTTAGCATTTCTTAAACCTTCAGAGTCAAACTGACTTCTAACATATTCTGTACTCTGTTTTTGACTTTTTAAAAGATTCTCACAAGACTGAAGAATTTCTGGTTTTAATATAGGAGGCACAAATGCAAACAACAGTTCTTTTTTTAAAATCATCTGTATGTTCTACCACCCACCGTAAACTTCTCTTGGCACCAAACACACCTCCAAGCTTGTCTCAGCTTTAATCCCACTTGTAGCCATGAGCATCACTTTTGACAGGTTTGCAGCCCCCATTTATCAGCAGCAACAACTGAAATCATCCGGCTTAGGACACCTCTCCTAGCAGCAGCAGTCCTCTTGGTCAGACCAATAGATTGGGAAGTGTTACTTACTCCCCATATGCAAACCATGTAACACCCACCTAAACGGGAGGCTTTCACTGATTTTACTGGAATTTGAGCACCCTGAAGAAAAAATCCAGATGACATTGTTCAGTGCCCACTTTGTCATTCAGACAAATTTTCATTAAAAAAGAATGTTTTTAATCCCTGTTTGTAAGGCAGTAAATAAGATATTTCAAATCTTGCAGCAAAATATTTCCACAGAGTCATTCTGTGATCCAGTTCTTCCTGTGATATGCTTGAATTCAGCCATGGGAATCACTCAGACCTTGTGAAACACAACACTAAAGACAAGAAAAAGTCTTATGCCACTTCTTTGGCATAAGGCAGCTATGGGAGCTTGAAAGAGGCAGAGACAGTGCTGAAGATCTCTGTTAGCTAGTTGATGCTTCATAACTCTTTGTCCCACTGCTTAAGACTCAAAGTGCTGCCCCTATACCTGCTGGAAAACAGCAGTATTTATCATTCAGAGAGATGACGGTGGCAGCCCTGGCAGGCAGGCATGCAGTATCCAGCATGTTTATAGCTTTCTGAGAAAAGAAAGTAGAATAGGAAATCTTCTGAGGCTGTTTAGTTAGTAAAGTTTAGGCACTGAWGAGTACAAAACAAATCAAACGGAGAGGAAATGAAATCTATGTGAGAGATATTTGTCACACTACTTAATACAGTGCTATAGGCTTCAATGATAAAGACAGATTGATTCGAACTCACATATCCAAAGAAGTGTTGGGCATCCATTCTGTTTCTGGTGTATTAGACTGCCAACCTTTCCCAGCCTCCCAGGCTGACCTTGACACAGCCCTGGGATAGGAGGGGGTAGGCACGAAGTAATTCAAGCAGCTCTTTCTTGTGCACACAGAAAAAGCCCTTGATTCACTTCAGTAGTATCATTCAATCCTCAGACCACAATCAGGAGTGGACACTTTCTATATTCAGACACAAAATGGAAGGTAGTTGTAAGCAGGACGGTAATCAGAAATCTCTAACCTATTCCACATCTGGGGGAGATTAAAAGAGAATGTGCTGAGATGTCTTTTTATTTCCTTCTTAGGAAAAATACCCCATCACACATAAAAAAGTTACTAATTGTCTGCAGATTGGCTAAAATTCATGTCAATTAAAGTAATAATAGCTTTGGTGTTCAAGCAGTTGTAGCCAGGTTCCAAAGTTAACAGCCCATTGTAAAAAAGAGAGAAGTTCTCACCTTTCTAGGTCTTCTCATTTGAATCTAACTACAAAGAAGTTAAGGCTATGAAATAACAGTTTGAGCTAAGAAAAATGTCTTTGCAGTAACAGTTCAGGAGAGAACCCAAAAACTCCAGCTCTGCCTTGCAGTCCTCTGATGTTAGGCAGAAACCCTCCTGTGGTCCAACTGCTCAGGCTGTCTCACAGGGGAGAGCAAGAAGGAACCTTGTCAGCTATTATTGATTATTAATTTATTATCACATTTTATGGTAGCACTCCTGCTCCATGACAGATAAGCTGTGTCAAGCAATTTATAGGTCTTTTGAACTTCCAGGCTAAAGTGACAGTGGCTATTAAATAGTGACCTGTTATAAAAGAAGCTGAGGCCCCATAAAAGGAGTAAAGTGGGATGAAAGGTGTCTCCACAGATCTTCATCTCATCTCCCACAGACTTATATTAGTCCACTGATTTCTGATTAATAGCTCATTAGGGGGTGGGGTWAATTTCTAGGAGGAAAGTAAAACCTGTGTTACAGCAGCACGACTTGCCAAAAACAGCAGACATAATCTCCTTCTTCTAAGGACAGGTAAACAAGCATTTGGTGATGAATCATTATGGTCATTAAGCGTTGACCTTAACTACCTTTATACTGACAATCCACAGTTATGTGAGGTGAAATCTGAGAGATCTTGAGCTTTCAGTTAAAAGTTATCAGTCTTCCAAGAAATTTTCTGGGCCAGATTAAATAAATCAATTTTTTTTCCTTTGCACATGCATGCCTGGGGGAGAAAAAAAAATTAAAAATTGCAGGTACATTTCATGTCACTTGGATACTTAAGTTAACACTATTTAAGGATATTCAGCACATTACCTTCCATCAGCTGCGTGGGTGCAAAGGAGATATTGGCAGAATGAGCTTTTTGGGGAAAAGATGTGTTATTTTACTTCATTTTTTAAAGTAAGAGTCAAAAGGTTTTTTGTTGGGTTGGGTTTTTTGGTTGGGTTTTTTTTAAGTGTTAAAATAAAACAGCTGGATATTCCTAGTATTTCACTTGTTTGCATAAAAAGAGAGACAGAGCAGCCACAGTTTTTACTTAGTTCAAATTCATTAACAGTTTCAGTTCATATGAAACTGCATTTTTGAAAAATCTACCATTTGGTCCCCAAATTTGTCTTCTTGTAATCAAATATGTAGGCTCAAAAATACAATGTCCAGCTGTCCTAGTGCATTCACGTCTTAAAAACAATGGATATGAAGTTAAGTCTATAGAATTATAGCCTAAGAAAGGGAGGCAAAATCAGAGTCCCACTCAAAATCAGGCATCTGAAGCATTCATAAGACTTACCCATTATGTGAATTCTACAGCAGATGTGTAATCTATTTGAGCTTTATATGGCCCACTGACAAATTTAGCAGAATTCCCAGGGAAGCATTGGTTAAAACCGTACATATTCAAGGAGAAGTGTGTAAGAGATGTGGAGGATGATTGCATGCGCTGGCCCACTCCTGAGGCCGTGTTTCAGCCCTTTTTGCAATCAGTCAGTTCCACAAACTGTGGAGGTGTCAGTGAGGACCATTGTGCTCCCCCAAACATAGGGCTTTGGTTTCCCAAGCCCTCCCAGGGGGCATGACAGTCCTCTGTGCCTCATTTCTTCCCCTCTCCCACTCTCCAGACACATCCGACAAATGTTTTTGCAAGTGCAAAACCAGTCTCATTTTCCACTTTCAATAACGAACTTCAGCATGAGCATTTACATGTAATTTGAAGTAATTTCTCTTCCGTTAATTTGTTTAGTCCTCCCTTACACCTATGCACATTTTAAACATCCAGAACTTTCTCAAATACCCGCTGCATAACGAACCACCGCTTTTTGTTCCTTCTGAACCTGTCTTTGCATGGTTTCATTTGATGGCCCTGTTCTTGCACGGGACAAGAGAGAAGAGGTAGATGAGATTCCACCCTAAATGACTTCTCCAAGCTTGTTCAACAGATTAGCAGCAGGTCTGAAGATCAGGTGCTCTCTTTCTACAAAGTACTTTTCTGTTTCTGCAGAAAGGTCTATCTTACTTTTTTCTGACTCATTTCTGAAGCTAGAGGAATTTTCTTCCCTATTTCCCCATTCAGAAATATTCATTCGCCCAAAGATGGTCTCCCATCAATTAAAGGCCATCAAGCCCTGTTGCTTGCAGATGTTACTGTGGGGGAGAAAATTGCCCGTGGCACTGTTGCCAGAATCGCAGGCCTGAATTCAGCATCTTGTTAAAGCAGTAATTGCAGAGATATTCAGAACGAGTCTTGCTTTGCACCCTCTTTTGTGTTTTTTCTCAGATCAGTCAGGAGCAGGAGCTGTCCTGGTCAGCATCAACACAAAGTCCACCAGTGCTTTTGCTCCTCATCTTCTATTTAAAGCAGTGAGGGCCAGCAAAGATGCTGTCTTCCCACAGAAGTTTCCATCCAAACATCTTATATTTCAGCCCTGCTGTTCACGTCTCTATGTGTTCATGTTTAAATGAAACCGCTCTTCATCTTCCTTGATGGTGTCCTAGCTCTGTGTTGCTCACATCATTGTGCCATATGTGCAGTATGGATGTGTTGTTCCTAGTGTAGCTGTTAAACCCCATGTGCTTCAGTCTGTGGGAAAGAAAATATTATATACGCAATCAACAGACTATTTCTCAAGTAAGTTTTTCTTCAGTGCATTAAAATGGATTTTCCAGTGAGATTTAATATTCATCATTCTTGACTTATTCAAGCAAATCCTGCAACCATGTTTGAAATTTATTTATTTATTCCCTAAAAGTCAGGGGCAGTATGTGCCACTATGATATAAAAATTCCACATAAATAGCAACCAGTACACAAGAGGAAATGAGGAGAACATGGACTCTATAGTCAGCGTATGTCATCTGATATTTTAAAGTGTTATCCATGCATGCCCTCTTTCTGAAGGTTATTCTGCTATTGTATATTGTGGAATTTAGTAGAACCAAGTAGCAGATGATGCAACTTAATTCTGCAGTTCTTCACCTCTGGAATAACGTTTAAGGCTAATTCCTTTTTGTTCCAGAATCAAGCATTATGTAATGTAGAGATAACCTAACACTCTTCCTATAGAAAGAATATAAGCAGTGAGATGACATTACAGTAGGGAACTGGTTGACATACACAGTAAGTAGACTGTGCTCTGTTCAAGTCACTTAATGATGAATTACCATTTTAAGAAGTGATGCCCCTAAGTAACAGAAGTTCAGGACTCTCAGTTGTCTTTTAGGGTGAGACCTTAACTGCAGACAGATTTTACAATGCGGTTGTGATTCTAGTGTGTCTAGGATAGCTAGTATTCCCTGTATGCCTTGGGAGTACCCAGGCTAATATAAATTATTTAAATAATATGCAAAAGAACATTTGAGGATTTAAACTGTGACATCCATGTTCTCAGTAAAACCACACAGTGTTTGCTTTGCAAGCCTGTTCTTGATTTACAGATTGTAGAAGGTACAATAAAATATTATTATTTAAATGGTCACAGTCAGGTGCTTTTTTAAAGTGCCTGCTAGCTATTCAGAGATACCAGTGTCTATTGTGATCTTCAGAACAACTGAGTTTTTCTCTTCTTCCTTCATGTGGCCCTCTGCTTTTTTTTCAAGCATTCCTCAAATGTCTAAAGACAGTTAAAGTCTTCAAAACCATTCAAACAAAGACAATAAGAGAGACAATTATCTCAAGTTTGTGTCTTGTAAACACTAGTATAATACAATCTTAATGGAAACCATCACTTCTTTTAGCACGTCACTTTTGATCATTACTAACTCATGGATGATGGAATAAATTGTAGGATCCATACCCAGTCCAATGCTATTTAACAGCCAGCGATGAGGAACATATATTCAAGCTCCAAACTGGTCAAATTAACTGCCAGTCTGACCAAGAAAAAGGAGGCTGAAACACAGATCTAGCTGAAGCCTGCAGACTGCTTAGGCATGTGTGGAGAGCAAAATCAGCAGATCACTTCTGGCCATCATTTTCCCCTGCATAACCTAATGGTGTTMATGAAAACCAAATGAAAAGTAGCAATGAATGAATCAAAAATTGATCCTCAGTCTATGTCTAGTAAATTTAAAGAGCATCAGAGAGCATTTAACTGCCCACAAGCATGTTCCCTGGCGTGATTTTTGGCTCAGGTCAGCCAGGTAAAGTTCAGGAGTTAGCAAGGGCCAGGCATCGTTCTCAATGGATAGCTGCATATGGCGCATCTTGTTTCATACATGAAGACATTTAAATAGCATGGATGTGGCCAGAAAAATCCTGTTGGCCTTCAGGCTAGAAAATAGGTCCTGGCATTGTTTAGTTTGCATATCTGAACTTCAGTTTACTTTAATTTACCTCTGAGCCACCTGGAAAGCCTGATACACAGCAATAAGAGAATACAGTGCAAGACACGATGAGTGAGCGTCTGTATAAATTCATCTGCCATCCCCAGGAAGGGGAGGAAAGTGAAGGGAATAAGGTAGCAGCACAGTCCTGGGGAGACCATCACTGAAGGGATAGCATCAGGAGCACTTGCGCAGAAAGACAATGAGAGAGACCTCCGTCACTTACTCAGCTACTCACAGCTCCAAAGGCCCGTGCAGCTCTCACAGCCTCTCTTCAGGCACATCAGCAAATATTTGTTCAAAGCACTCTGCAGGAAAGAAAGAAAAAATCGCTATTGAAAATAGCTGAATAGCAAGGAAGGTAAAGGTGTTGATCTTCTCCCCCTCTGTGACACCCAGGTTTTCCACCAAACAATATGGCAAGAGAAAGGCTGAAATTCAAAATGCAGCTTTGCTTGGCTTGATCTATTGAATTGATGCTTAGTTATTGGGTTATAGGGGACTTGGTTTTTACTTTTCCGATCACTGAAAACATAGTGAAGATATTTGTGTCRGTTTTTGTTTTTACTATCAGTGATCCAAAAAATCAGCTAATGATGCAGCACATTCTGGGATTCTTTGGTACTTAGCAAGCTGCAGAACCAGTGAATCATCACAGCAAAAGCACTACATTGTCAAAGCAGGTCCACTCGGGCTGATTGACTCTGAGATCATAGTTCTGCAGTTAATGAAGGGCCTGATCTCTTTGGATGATGAGGCCAGATGGAGACCACGTGAGCCTGCCTTGGCAGGGACTCTGGCCCAGATTCTGAAATCTGCTTGCATATTAGATAATTCTCCAGTGCCAAAGAAGGAATTTAAACCTTCAGTTCAAAGTATGCCTAACTATCTGCTACTTTTATCAAACTACTAGACTCCCAAATTGACCTCTTTTTAATCTGGTCCCTCAGGTAGACAATCTCCTTACTCTAACAGAAACAGTGAGGGAATGAGCAGGTGACAGCGTACACACATGCATGCACACGGTCTTTGAAAAGCACATTAACAGAAGACAGCATTTCAAGCTGAAAATATAGTGCATTAAAATGCACTCCTAATACATTATTTGTTGTGTGACTGAGTAGAAACAGCATATGCAAATTGATTCTAAGCGTGCAATGTAATTCCCATGTATATGAGCTGTGCAAATGGGAATTCAAGTTTGTTATGAGCACTGACTGAGACACGATCTTTGGTTGTTTCATTTTTTTCTAACTCTGAGTCATCAGTCTCACCGCCTGATAATGAATTTGAATGCGAGTCTGTATAATACTTTCTCATTCTCAATCACGTACCCTCCTGTCATCATGTCATTTCCAGGGAAATACAGTTCGAATCGCATCTCACAGTGATGAGGCGAGAGATTGCTTTTTCTGGAGGAGGAGGAAATATTTGTCACCTTAATAACTTAAAAATTTATGCTTTTGAGAACTGTCCGCATCACAGTTTCATTGAGCTTGGGAGCATAGTGCCATTTGCCTGGTGAGTTTCATCTTCATGGCAACTGAGAATGTGCCCATCAGGCTCACAGAGGGGGACACGACACGAGTGAGTGAAGTGACACTGTGTGGTATGCAACCATGAAAAGCAAATACAAGATGAATCATCCATTTGCAGGACCCAGTGTTGTCCATTGCTGCAATTTTCAGCATGCTCTTCTTAAAAAATTACAGTGGCTTGGAGTGGACTCTTTCCCCATCCCTCTCGTTATTCTGTTTTTTCCCTCACACATTCTTTCAAGTGGCTGTATGAAGTTATGAGCATAAAGACAATGTCTGGCCTGRAGTCACCTGTGGGGGATGTATGGCATATTTGCTCCTAGAAAAAGAATATTGCAGGTGGGATGACAGATCTATGGACAGACTGCCTGTTCCCTGGAATAATCCTGAGTCTGCTGTAAAGAGAAAAAGGTGTTCAAGTAACAAATCCAGGATGTATTTCCAAGACTATGAAGTCCTAGGTTTGAGAAGCCATGGGAGGACAATAAAAACTGTATGGACTGAAGTCAGCGACTCTGAGTGATGGCTATCTTTCTCCCTATATGCATCTCAAGAAATTTTCCTTGAGAGCAGCTTAACCGTGACTAGTCACAGAATCAGATAATCATAGAATAGTTTGGATTGAAAGGGACCTTTAAAGGTCATCTAGTCCAACCCCCCTGCCATGGGCAGGGACATCTTCAACTAGATCAGGTTGCTCAGTCCCACACAGCGTAATCAGATCGCCAACACAGTTCGCAACATTTCTGACGGGATGTGGTGCTTACAGAAGGAGAAAAGCTGGCAACCTCAAAGTGAGAAACTTGCTAGCAGCAGAGCATGCCCGGCAGAGCCAGGGGCACAGCTTCCCACCCCCAGTCACAGGCACAAACCGCTCCTGCTGCCTAACTACAAATGCACTTCTTGCAGCTGCCTGCACACAGCAGAGAAGACAGTTTCCTTCGTCTGCCTCTGACACACAACAGTGAACACTACCATCTGTGTGAATGCAAAGCAGCCTTGAGCTAACGGATGGGGAAGGTCCCACGCGAGGTATCCTGATGCCTTCTCTGGAGTTCAGGACCCTCAGCTCGCTGCCAGTCCGGGAGCTGACAGTCTCATCCATGGTCTCCTAGGACCCCATCCAATTTCATATGGCAACCTGAGCACCCAGTTATGCAATGAAAGGTCTAGGCTTCAGCCTTCCTCAGCCACAGGTCAAGCTGCTTTTACCCGCTCATTAGACCATCACTGAACCAGTTAAGGACACCCTCCACTCCTCCTGGAGAGGCTATGCTGCGTAACACTGAAGTCTAGTGTTTACAACATTTAACTAGGTTACGGGAAAGCCTAGCTAGTGGTAGCTATTTATTAATTGTTTGTGTAAAGTGTCCATGGATGGACACTTTAGGCACTAAGACCAGGACCCAGGCCTCTTTTTTTTCAATGCCCTAACCACTAGCACAGATGGTGAAGCACCTTCTTACCTCTTATTTTCCTATCCCCATGTCTTTTGCATTTTTTTGAGTGCAGGCCAGGGACAGGATGCAGGATGGGAGTGATTCCTCGAGGAAGGGGCAGAGTGGACAGAAAGATGGATGGAGAATGAATAAGATCAGGGAAAGGCCAGAGGCAAAAGCAAGGATGGGAAAAGAGAAAGAAGACTCCTGAGGAGAATACAGTTCATCAGGAGTTGGAGACAGGTTTCAGATCACATGCAAAAGGGCAGCGCATCAACTCTGAAGGGCAGAAGGTGGTAATAACGGGAAGGAAGGAATGTGGAGAACTACCACAGGAGTTAGGGGCCTGCAATTTAATAAGCAGAAGCCGGAGAGAAGGTATGAGAACAGAAGGCGATTGGGATGGTAGAGCAGCAGCACACTCTTCTTTCAAGAACTTGCTAATTAATGTCTTATTCCTCTGCTTTTGCTTTCTAACAAATTGTTGAGACACACTGGCAAAAGCGTATGTCTCCATCGCCCTCTAGTGCCAGGTCCACTTAGGAGATGTGCGACAGCTATGAGCCCTTTGGACACACTAGGAAGCAGGTCTGAAAAGCCCAAGCTTCTTGATAACCTGCATAAAGGGATCAAGAGGAAGAAACTGGGAGATCTTTTTTCCCCCATTATAAAAAAGAAACATAGTAAATGACATCCAAAAGTCTGAAGTAAAAGATAATTGAGCACAAAGAACCATGCACATCACCACTTAAGAAAATGTCAACAGGTAATTGTCATTCAGTGTTGTTGACCTTGCTTGACTTTGTACTTGATAATATTCATGTTCATTTAGCATTATTTGCATAGACATTGAACAAGATGCATGTGAGAGAGGGGCTTAAATAATAATAATAAAAAAACTTTCCCACTTTGTTTATTCATTTATTTATATTGGATGTGCAAGTTTATTCTTCTTCCGTGCTTAAAAGCCAACTGAAGAAACAGGAGCATGGAAACTGGGCAGTGGAGGGAAGAGATTTATAGACTGTTTAAAGCTCCTTTGATCTTCATTTTGGCTATGCTTCTTTGTTGATTTTTTATTTGGATTTAGCTTTACTTGTACAAACTTGGCGCTAACTGGCAGAATACTGTGCATTCATGAAAAATGGAGAAATATGTACTTTCAAAACTAATGTTTATGCATTTCAGGTAGTGATGTGGAAACGTTAAGGAAGGTCCTCTCAGCATGGGGTTTATTTCAACAGGTGCAAACTCCTGGTATTAAACCTATTGCTGAGGTTTGGTTTAGTCTAATTCAGTCAAACCTCTGCTAAATCACAGCAATTCTCAAAACACCTTTAAAACTTGTAGCATAACCTGTTCCTTAAAGCTGCCTCCTCTCACCCAGCTGTCTTACTGTGATTGCTTAACCCATTGAAGCATTTCTCCACTCCTTCCCTGAGCCAGCTTAAATTCAGAGCTCTGAAGGAAGTTGAAGAATAATTCCTGCTCCTTGGAACCAAGAAGTGATTCAAAAATGTGTATCAGCTTGCAGTTTTGACCTACTGCATCAGACGGACTCATCTGGAAACCAAGAAGTCTATGTGGCCGCTCTGCAGGACCAGAGCTGATATCCACTGAAGGCAGAGATGCAATTCCAGTGCAGATACACTGGTGGAAATGGACCTTTGTTCAACCCYGTGACTCCTGCATTCAAAACAGGAATGAAAACATGTTAGTTGCTCAGGCCCCAAAGGACGTTTTAAACCTCCATGGCTGGCCACACACCTTAGTATTTGTTAATCATCATTTGTGAAAAGAAAAGCATGGGATTGATGGCTGGATGAATAACAGCTGTGGGTCATTTCTAGAGCCCAGGGCTCTAAGTTCCCACTCATACRTTGAAGATTAACTAGATACTATTAATTTCTGATCCCTACCAGCTCCCCTGGGATGCTGACATTCCTGATAGTTCTGAAGCCATAAGCCAAGCTGGAATAAAACCAGCCTGAAAGCCACTATTCTTTCCTCCTTTTAACATCACAAAACAGAATAGTTGAGGTGGAAAGACACCTATAATAATAAACTAGTGCTCCTTTTGCGTAAGAACTGCCATGTTTTTTACAAATATTAGGGAGTCATCCAAGCCTCAGTTACACTATGAAAAACAAGAAAAATATTTTCAGAGATCTGACTCTGAAATCAAAAGATAGACAGGACTTAACACTCAGAATGGCTGATGCACTCTTTGAAAAATGTGCATGGCCCTAGTATGTGTTTTATAAAACTATGTTTAACACTTTATAGAGCTTGAACTGGCCATGCACACTTTATTAAGTATGTGGAAACAGCTGTTCACAATTAAGTTCTTTATTCTTCAAATACCTACTACTGGGCACAGAATTGACTGCCATATGTAATCCAAGTCAGTGATCTATATCTCCATATAGACATACTCCACAGTATCCTTCAACTGCTTCTCTTTATAATAATGTTAGTTTTCCTGCATAGTAAAAAATGGAAACTCGGAGCCTAATTCTCTCGTTCTCACCAACATGAATCAAGGCGCTGGAGCTGTGCTGATGAAAGCAGATGTAAAATACAACGATAGTCAAATCCCTAGAGCCCATTTTAATTTTTGCAAGTTACATATCTAAAAACTAAAACAAACACCTGCCAAGCCACTACCGGTAAAAAAGGTCAGTCTTTCAGAGAGCAGCAGAACTTCTCTTTGTGACAGATATCCTTTCCACAGGAAGGAGGAACTGTGTGACACCACTGTTACGCATAAACCATGGGAACAGGCAGCAACAGCCTGGTCAGAAAGCTGCTTTCCTTGACTCTACATACACCTTTTCCCTTGGCATTATTAAAATATGCAGGAGTGGAATATTCTGTTACTTCTGCAGAACAAGATACGCAAAGGAAATGGTCTGGCAAGCTTGTTTCCAAGTGTAAAGGGCTTGCTTAGTTCCCAGTAGCCCTGCCAACAAAATTAGAACTCTTCAAACAACACTCAAGTTGGTCTTTCCTTAGGATACATTTAAATGTTCCTAAGTCTACTAAGGTACTTCCTTTCTTTGGAGTTCTTTGTGTCCAAATGTCAAGTAATTACTAAGGATGAACGTGTTCCAACAGATGCTTAATACAAAGCTCAGGAAAGTTAACTCCTTATGTGTTGGGAGCCTCAGACATTTCAGGCTGTCTGATACAGCAAGGTATTTAAATAGGTGTTCAGTTTGAACAAACACCCAATTCTGCTGGATTCGAAAACAGAGTGAAAACCTGAATCCACAGTTTACAGAGGACACGTGTTAATGCTCACATTAGTAAGCGAAAGTTCAGTCACTTGTCTGCTTGTTAACTCTGTGCAGCCCCAAGACAGCAGTGACATGGAGCACCAGAAAAGCAGGTTTTGTGGCATGCCTTTCTTTCTGGACGTGCAATAGGCCCTGCATATGGCTCTCCTTTGGAGCTTAATCTCACCTGGACAGGATAAACACAGCAAACACCACCCAAAGCAGAGCAGGTTCCCAAGCAGTATTCACTGTGAGATGTGTTTGTTTGGGGTTTTTGTAATGGCATGTGACACATCAAGAAAAGTCATCAGCCAAGAGCATTTGGGATTCCCCATTGCAGCCTGAGCATTTCACTGTAAGAATGAAGGTACTTGAAATGATACTGCTCCCAGTTATGTAGAAATCTAGATTAGCCAAGATGTGCAGTGGTCATTTGGCTACTATAATATATCACAATCACATATACTTGAATATGTGGTAATAGTTTAATAGGTAATAGTTTAATACTAGCCATGTGTTAAGCAGTATAGATACAGCTGCTAGGAGAAAAGTCTGGGCACGGAGACTGAGTCAGTCAGTGTTTGCCAAACTCACAGAAGTTAGCCACAGTAATCAAATAACTAGATGTTACCTCGTGTTTTTCATATTAATTTCCCTTGTGAAACTATGTTTTATAATGGTCAGACTAATACCTCTTTGTTTGCTCCGATGGGCTGAAGTCATGTGAAAACTGGTGTTTCTTTGAAAGCTAGGAGGAAATTGAAGATTAGCTTGAAGGTTCTTGGAAAAACAACACAAATCTTCATTAAGGCAGTAATGAGCATTAATGCACTGTAACTAAAATGGTCTGTTACCTCTTCTTGTTAGAAACAGGATGATAGATGGAGACCATTTCCTCTTTCTGATTACCACTGCAATTCTAATGAGTTTGGTGAATAAATACATGATTGAACCGATCATGGAAAAAAACAAGAGCATAAGGCACTGATTTGATCATATAACTACCTCTCTCCCCCTAGAGACAAAGCTATTTAATTTTAATGGCTAAGGACATGGATGTTACACAATGACAAAAATGTACATATGTCTTCCCATGAATTTTGGAGAGAAGTTTTTTGTTGTTTTCTCTTTAACACTACAAGACCTATTTCTCATTTTCTACCATCTTCTTGGTTTTACTTCAGARCAGATTTCTAGTTGCATCTTATGAGGATATCAGTTAGTATATCCAGTTAGTATCCTCTTATGAGGATATCCAGAGCTAGTACCATGCTCCACTAGTGCGCAGTTCTTTGCAGAGCTTAAGAAAATTATGGGATTTTGACACATGATAGTGGTCTTAAAATTATTGTTCCTTTATAATAATATTTAATAACAACCTGAAGAAATGTGAGTTTATAAACACACACATATTATCAAGCAAAAAACTACCTTAAGACTGCATACATATCAGTCACTTAGGGTAAAAAGTGTTCCTCCTATGTTGCAATTATCCCATAGTTGAGTAGTCAAAAAATCCGGAAGTCAGAAGCAAAGTTGTCCTGGAAAACAATCCAGACTTTAAGGCATGAAATTTTATAGTAAAGGCACTAAAGAATACCTCTGCTATCCAGCTGCACCCCGTAATAAACGAAGAAATAATTATGATATAGGATTTTTACTCTTTATGGTCCCTCTTCAAACCATTTCAAAGTTAGATTCAAATTTTGTTAAATATTTTTCTTCTCCAGTACAACTGTAATAACTTAATACCATGTATAATAAATAATCTAGGTTGTTTTTAAATGCAGAAGATAAAAATGGAAACATTTCTTGCCTCCTTTGTATTTTTTCCAAACGTTTTCTAAATTGTCTTCCAAAATATGTGATCAAAATTCTGATCACCTAAGGGTTTCATCAAAGCATTGTACTGGCATTCTTATGTGAACAGCGGGAAAGCCTGTGCATCCTACCACGTATGCAAAAGCACACAATCCAAACGTAAGTATCAGTTCTTTCTAGGATTTTGTGCCCAGTGCCTTTCAACCAAAGCACATCACAGGTGGCCATGAATTCTGGCTCAGAGGCAAAGTGGAGGAGGACTGCACAAATTAAGTTGTATTGCACAAGTTAGGAAACTCCTAACTCCCACTTTCCTCTATATCCTATCATCTTTTTTCTGTTTTGCTGATATAAAGCAACATGCTTATGTGTTTGTAGCCTTATCTAATAACCCAATACATTCCCTTACTTTCCAATTCTCAATCCCATAGCAGGGTTGCCAAGGGTAGCAATGCCAGGAGCGGAAATAATCCCTTACCCAGCCAGACATCAGTATTCGCCACATCCCCCGCAATCTCTGTATGCCTAACTGCATTTGGTTATTATGTCCTGGCACTGGCCCTTTAGGTCAGGTAATGGACCTGTGGTTTTGTCCTTGAGGAACCACGCTGAAGCCACAGTGAAGAAAGCAGGCGACTTCCCACATCTGTATGCAGATACAGTTTAGGGTACTTTTTTACAGCACCAGCCAAAGAAGGAAAATAGCAGCAGCCTTTACACCTAGACTTTTTTGTCTCAGAAGAGGCATTTAATCTTGATAGATCTTCATTAATAAATATATCTTGGTGTGTTTTATGTCCCAACATCTCACACAGAATGTTTAATGGAAAAATCCCTTTACAGGTAAATACCACTTCAGCCATGGAAAATTACATCTATACAAACAGCCACTGTTGTGGAGTTAGTTCTTGAAGCGATCAAGGAAAGTGTGACCCAAGTGGGACTAATTTGGCCCTTCACATATGGCATATAAACCTATGCATAGGAGACCACTAATTTGGGGAAGAGGCCAGCCTAGCATTAATTGTGTCTCTAGGCTACACATTCTTCAGCTGATGAAAGTGAAAAAGTACAGATGTCATTTTGGCCCATGGACAGATCCCATATTTTTTTACTGATGCCACAGAAAAGCTGATCATGAACAAAGTGGCTAATAAAAAAGCATATAATATAAAAGCTCTCAAGTTTAAACAATTCACCGCTTCACACCAAAATATCCATACAAATAGAAAAGAGAGCAATGGTCAAATTTAATTTTCTCTGTGTAGCTCTTGCAGCAAAGAAGTTGCCATATTTTGGCTATAAATTTCTCCATAAAAATGGCACCTATTAATACAAATTTTATATGATATTAAAGTACAAAAAAATCATAAAGAATTATACCATGCAATACAATTTTCCTTTGTATTGTGTCTTTCCTGTAAACTATGTCCCCAAATCATGTGCAGAATGAAATCATACTGTTTAATTTTATGATTTACATTATTAGTTCATATAACTATCAGGCCATGTACCTGGGGTTCTCCACAGACCTAGCTGGAATGGGCCATGCAGTCACTTTGTCTAGTCTCAACAGGCTAAGCAGACAGAGGCTGGGCCAGCCTGAGCACTCAAGAAAACCTTTTTTGCCCTTTATGCCTCCACTCTCTCTTCCCCTCAACTGCAGCCAAGAATTAGTCACAGCTGCCTTTCTTCAGGTTTTATAAGCCCGTCTTAAGCCTTACTTCCAAAAGGGAGAAGAAGAGAAGTCAAGCTCTGGCACTGCAACCCATGTAAATTCCACCGGCACTTACTATTAAGTGCAGAGTTTAATCATTTATTAAGGGCAGAGTTGTGGAAAGAGGCTGAGCCTTGAAATCCTGCTGCTGCTGTTGCTGCTAGGTAGGGCACTAACAGGGGCACACGCTCTGTCTTTAGGGCATTTTGCAAAGTGCTCTGTTGCTCCTCTGAGGCTGATTAAAGAAGTCCTGCTGCGACTGCTCTCCTGCATTGGCAGAGTCTCCCGGTGGCACATATACATGGAGCTCTGGGACACTCCATGCTCTGGAAATATATTCCAGTGCCATTACTCCTGCAAGCATCACAGGAGACAGGAAAAGAGATTTCACTCCAATTTCATTTTCTCTTGTTTGTCTGAGAAAGCGATTGTCTCAGCTGCAGCACGTAGCAAATGTTTCGCTAGATGGGCAATCCAGGACATGCAACACACGACATCCTTCACCACGAGACAGAGTCAAGCAAACTGCAAACTGAGATACTAACTCRGAGAATCCCGTGTCTGTCCTATCTCTCATCGTTCTGGCACAGAAGACAAAAGCAAAATTCCCACTGTTTTCAATGCCAGAAGGCATCATAACAACCTTGAAGGGCTTTCACCTGGCTAGCTGACCTGATGCTATTTGGAAAAATAAGACCTTTTATTTCCTAGCTTCGTGCTTTAGAGACAGCTGGACAAATTATTTACTTCCTATCCTAAACCACCCTACAGTGCTGCTGTGTGCTGCCGCACAGCTGCTGGTTTTGCCCCAAACGCCGGGGGCAGATGAGAGCAGGATCTTTGGCCAGCGGCCACACAGCAGCGGGGGATCGGGCACCGGGTCAGAGGCAGCGTGGCCGGCAGTGGCGCGGTGCGTGCACAGTGGCACAGCCCTTGCCATCTGCCAAGGAGGCCGAGGTTGGCTCACGCCGCGGGAGATCAAGGACTTTGCAGTGGAAGAATGAGAAAGTGGGGCTGGGGGAGATGTTCCACAGCGGGGGCTGAAATTTTGGGTTATCTTCGAAATTGTGGCCAGTCTAAAATCCATTGTGTTGCGCTGATTCCTCCCTTTTTTAAGCCACTCTACTTCAGTGGAGTAGTGTCTGAAAAATGCCTCTGCCAGGCAAAGAGTACAGACATGAGATGATAATGCCACTACTGAAAAGTAGCCGCCTTACATAAAAGAGAATTTTTTTTTTAAATCCTCTGCAATCCTGAGCTGTTGCAATCACGTGTTATATAAATGTATGCTAATATTGTGATTTACCCGACTGTGCCTCTTTCTCTTTTGCTCCTCATTTGCCTGTCACCTGGAAGAGCTTAGTGTAAAATTCTGCAGCCATGTTTGTGATTCACAAGCAATAATTTAACCTTTTTTTCTTTTTTTTCACTCGCACTTCTGGCTCACATGCAAGGCCGAGTAAGGCTTAGCTTCCCCTGGTGATGTGCAGATCCATCTGAAGCTCTTGCCACTGTTAACAAATATTGCAGTGATAGTACAGAGATCATCTCTCAGCAACTGCAGCTTGATTTAAATTCACTCACTGCAACTCCTCATCTCAGCTGGTGCCCTGCTGTGTTTAATTGGCCCTCTGAAAGTACATCTTCCTTATATCTTGATTATTTTGAATAGGAGGTGAGAGGGGAGAAGTGAGGGGGAGATCTGCGAGGAGTGGAATAGGAGGATGGAGGAGTGGCAATAGGCAAGTGTTGCAGCAGTGGAGTGAGTTATCGCAACGCGCTCCTCAGAAATGCTATAGGGCAGATCCTCAGACAGGGTGAAGAAATGTAGCTAAGAATCCAGGAAATTGCACTTCTTCCTACAAGAAATGAATTAAAAATATTTTTGAATAATTTGTTCAGTAAAGTTCATCAACACTAGTAAATGAAACAGCGCCATGGTGTGTCCCAAGGATATGAACTTCATTGTCTATGCTGATTAATTTTAAGAGTGGTCCTTGGCACAATTTTGGCCTGAGCTGGGCAGAATTCATCCAAACAATTCCCAGTTAGGAACTGGCACAGTTCTGGAGTTAGCAGAGGCCAGGGCCCATCCCCAACAGGCAGTCTGGATGCAGCCACCTGTTTCAGATGGTAACTGACTTCAATAGGATGAACTCAGCTAAGCCAGAGCAGGACCTCATGCTCAGAAAAGAGGCCCTGGTGCCATTCTGTTTATAGATGTAAGTGATGCAAACAGTAAATCCCATCTTGAATGGATACTGTGCTTTTTAGGACTAGAGATGTCTTTATAGCTCACCGCATTCACAGACAATTCTCAAAAAAATCAAATTTACAGTCATAATCTGTTCAAATCTCTTCCAGACTGACAAAGAACACAGATCTCGGTGCACCATTTCCTGGGTGAGTGYTGCAGACAGGAGGCTATTTTGAAGATGATGGGCAGAAATTCCTCCCCCAGAGACAGGTGGGGAAAGGTGAGCCCGCCGCAAGCCAGCGCTGAGGAGTCACAGCCCCAGGGGCGGCACGCTATTTGGCTGGCTCTCTGCACAGGGTCCCCTGTCTGCTCAGATTCGACTCTTCATCAAGACTCTTCAGTCTATGCATGTGCCTAAAAATCAAGGGCTGGATCCACGTGAGATACAGACAATACATCCTCCGTGGGCTTCAGGGGGACTAYGCACATGCTTCTACATAGGCATTTAGGTGATCTGTAGAGGTTTGGTGGACTCTTTATCAAAATAAAATTCCAAGTCCAGCAAAAAGTCATATTTCTATCTACAAAGCCTTGTACTGGCACTCTATCTTCATGCTACAGGGAAAATCACTACTGTAATTAATTTAAGAATGTGTCCTTTCTAAACCACACTTCAATTGGGTTGTATTTTTGGATAATTAAGCTTTAAAAAGAAAGTCTAATGAGACTAATGGCTATCAAATTACTAGATTTTGAAAATCATTGATTTTCTCATTTACACTCATACATGACTGCTAAAATTAATTGATTTCATTTGCATATAGAGATTGCATTTGCTTTGACTTCCAGAATGTTTCTCTCCCGAGTTTCTCATCAAACTTTCAATATTCATTTTCATAAAAAGGCAAGTGATCCTTTAACTATACTCATTTGCATAGGAACTGAGACATTATCCCTCATCTAAATAAGCACTATTTTAATTATCATTTTGTTTGAATATATTCTATTCCAGAGTGCTTAGATATTTCAGCTGTGCTCATCACCATGGTATCTGAATACCTTACCAAAATTATAACAGAAAACTCTAACATCAGATTATTTCAAACCTTTTGCTTTCTCCCTTTTCTTAGAGAAATGCTTCTTTTTCTCTTTTCTACCACATCAGCTAAGCTAAGTCATTTTTTCCACCCCTTACCAACTTTCCACTTTCTGCCTCATAACTTTCCCTTCTCCTGCTCCTCTAACTCCCTGGTTGAATGGGAAGGCTGAGCTGTTCATGTATTTGGAAAAGGTTAAGGTGCCAAATGACTCGTCTTTCCCCTACCCTAAAAAGTAGCACTAAGAAAAATAGAATTTTTTTCCAAGAAGACCTATCCCTAACAGCTGAGACAGAAATATAAAAAGAAATCCAGATAATGATATGTCAATTTAATATTAGTGAAATATGTTGGTGGTAACCATTTATCCAGAGATATGTCTACTTAGTACCAATAGCCAGCTTCTACCAACAAGAAAGATGCATCATGATCAGTACATTTCTCCCTATCATCTCTCCCTCATACCATACTTCTGATCATCTACTAAACTGCCTACATGGTTTATTCTCTATTTTTGAAGTATGAAACAATGCCCATCACTTCACAAAGTATATCGGAGCTTTAGAAAATAATTAAAGGGAGAATCTCTCTTTTATTGTCAGAATATCCTCTTCCCCAGCCCTTCCTCCCTTCATCCTCCATTCTGCAAAGATCTGCTTTTATTGGTTGGTTGCTGTTGGAGTCTTGTTCCTTTAAAAATCGTTTTTGTCAAATTATGGACAGGAGGCTAGATCAAATAAGTAGAGTTAAAATTATGTTCTGAATTTGATGTGTTTGTGGTCTTTCCAGTCTCTCCTCGATGAGGGAGCCACAGCAGAAAAGCCTCATTGCTTGGGGAGAAGACCTGTGAGGACCAAACTGACCGTGCCCTGAGACAGCAGGCTGCAGGTGCTGTGGGAGGCTGCGAGTCCCTGTCTGAAAGGGCTCTGCCAGAGAGGGCTTTGAAGAGGATTCCTGCTATCAGTCAGCAAACCAAGCTATTCTGCATGAAAGGAACATTTCTCTAATACTGGTAGAGTGACATTTTGAACCAGTAGCTGTTTTCCTTCGCTGCACAGTTTTACTCAAAGATGTAATTTATCAGAGGAAGAGACAGGGATGCCCTGATGATCTTAGTCTCTCCTGACTCCTGGTACTCTAGTAAAAGAAGGCCTTATTGCTTGGCTATCCAGTATTAACAAGGAATAATTCAAGCACATGTCCATCCAGTTCTTTGCCTCTCTGCCGGGAAGAGTGCCACTTTTACTGTGATAGTATTTGTGATGTGAATACGTTTTTCTGAGATCTCAGTGAGCCATGTCATTTTGTGAGGCTTTGGTCATATGTAATTTGGACTTCAGCCAGGGCATAAGCCTGTTCTGTCTTTCCTGGGTTGTGATGATCCATGTACTGGGTGGCACTTCTGAAGTTGGTGCAAGTCATATGCTGGCTTCAAAGGAGCTACGGCATTGCAAAGCAGCATGGGTCCCAACTTCTGACATTCTTTTACACCTTTGATGGTTTGTTTTTGTATTATGTTACTACTGGAAGTTACTCTTCTCAAGCAACAGGTCAACAGCATATATATATTAGCCAGCAGTGCACCTGAACTGGAAATTAGGAGAATCTTTCAAACCTTTAAAAGACTTAAGTTCTTAAAAAATCCATCCAGTTGGAGAACTGGAGGTGGGAAATGGTGGGAAATTCAAGATGAAGTTGGTGATTTTCTTCAGGTGGGGTTTTCCACAGATGAAAAAGTCCAAATGATTGAACCACTGAGAAAACCAGAAGCATATTTAATCCAGTAGATGATCTGCTACAGAATCAGGTCAGAAACATATTCAAGTAAAATTTACACTGGGGAAAGTGTTCTGCAGTAGAATGAAGGCCTGAGCATGATTTCAAATGTGCTGAACGTGGAATCCTGGCTATTTTGACTGTCCAAGAGTTCATGTGGTTTTTCAGTTTCCAAATCTTAGTTATTATTCTCTCACCCTTCATATTAGTTTACCTATGGCTATGCCAGATTGAATGCACCCAGTCTGGTCTCATCACAATAACTAAATAGTTTTGTGCTTCACTGAGAGGCTAGCTGGGAATTCCTTGCTATAGGAATTAGCCAAGGAGTCATGGTCAAATACKAGACCACAGAAATCAAATGAGTAGGAATATTTCTTTGGCTGCATCATCTCTACTGAGATGATAGATGTGAACAGAATAAAAAATAAAACCAAAAATATGTTTGCCGTGCCAAAGGAGAACATTTTGAAAATTATTCTCTGTCACTGTTTGCACTGKTTTTGAGTATTATCATCTGTGCTTGCACAGCGATGGAATTGGAGCACGTAAGATCACCTTACCTAAGCCAACAATAATTAGTATCAGATGGTCATCTCATTTTGGGTACACAGAGATTAGTTCTTAGAAAACCATGCATGTAAGTGATATGCCACAAAGGCAGACTGTATGGACCATAACAACAAATGCAATTAGGTGCCTGACCACTAGTAGTTTCACTGGCATTTGGTTTGTGTATCATTTAGGAGTCGGGTAACTTCTTAATATCCATGAGTTCTCTGTAGTCTGCAAGAAACATATTTCGGCATTTGTAGGGAGACTGCAGAGAATATCAGTTTGAGTGGCTATTTATTTCTGTACAGAAAAAAAAGGGGAAAAAAGTTCAATCCTATAAATATAAACCTGAAGTCCTGATTCAACCAGACGCATGAACATATGTGTAACCTTAGGCTCAGAATTCTTACTATTGACATTTAGTTTAAGAATATTGCTTAAATCAGGCTTTTAATTACTGGTTTTTTCCCCACAACTCTCGTATATCCTTACAGTACTCTGATATGCCCTAAACCAGATTTCCACTAAGTCAGTTAATCTGAATAAAGACACTGGAGAGCTATTGGTATGTTTTTCAGAGGTTTTGGCTGTATTCTTTCTTACTCAAAATTCATTTGAAGATCTAGCCACAGAGATTTCTACATGTACATTTGAAGAAGAAAAGGCGGGGGGGTTGTTGGTTTTCGTCATTTAGCAGACACAAATATATTCTTTCCTGAAAGCATTGAATTAGGCTTCTCCATAAAAAGCCCATGATGATAGTTAAAGAGCAGAAATATTTTTTGTTGTTGATAACGATCCTAAACACTTTCTTTATATGGCTAATATCAAAAGGAGAGGATTACTTGTTTATATAAATGCATACACATTTATTTGACCAAGGTAATTCGCCCTCAAAATAGATGATTTTCTGTCTGGTTTGTGAGGATGTTCCAAGTGAATGAGGGCTGACAACATTCACTGCTAATTTTATGAACAATACTGATTATTATAAGTATTGGAAAATATTTTAATTTTTGTGTGTGCACAGTGTGTTAGACTAAAATGCATGCAACTTTGTCATTTCTAAACAATAATGCCTCAGATAGGCTTAGTGAAGTAAATCATGGGTCAGTACAGCCTCTACAGGCAAAGAAAGGGATGTAGAACAATGGAAAAACCCTGCTTTTTTAGACCAGAATACTAATCAGAATTTCATAATTACAACTTGTAATTGTGATAACATGTGCTGATATCCCAGAGCCAAAGAAATTTGGGAAACAGAGAGATTCTTATCCACCTTACAGTCGGTCTAAATATTGCAGATTGATCCTTTTACTTCAAGAACAGCAATATTGTCAAGAACAGCAACCTGAGGCTTTCTGTTTAAAAAGAAAAGGCCAGCCTGGGGGTTGTTTGGTTGTTTGTTTTTGTGAATGAACATTTTCTCTTCTTGAAATTGCTCCTTTTTGGAAAGGAAACTGTTAAATCCTGAATATCTTCATTAGAAGCTCTTGGAGAACAAAATGCAGAGCTAAATGAAGCATGAATACCATCCAGAAATTGCTCTGAGGGTGTACTGTGAGCCATAGATTTTAAACAGGCTTTGCTGGTTTGGGTGCAACCCTTGTTTAGGGGTTTGTCTGGGGGTTTTTTAAGTGGAATTACATGAAGGTATGTAGTAGAATAATGAAGCAAGGCATTTTAATGAATAGCTCACTGTATGGCTATTGATCATCATGGCCATCAAAATTTTTATATAGACAATGATTTTGGTATGCAGAAATCACCAAAAATGCATGACCTGTCACTGTAAAATGAAGAGGGTGTTTTTTTGAGTTCATTCATATGGTCATGTACTCTGTAATAATAGTGATAATATTTAACATGTCTGGGTCATTCCATTACCAAAGTGCAGGCGTTATGGACTGTAAATTGTGGCTCTAAGGCACAGGCTTGGCTAAGAGAAAAAGTAATGGTCTGGTGTTCCTGCAGGAGCTCGTAAGGGCAATGTGACTAAAGGCGTCACGGAGGACAGAAGCACAAACCCATCACTGAAGGATTTTGCAAACTGCAGCGTGTACACTCCCTGGCTACTCTGTGCTCTGTCATTTTGTATCCAGCGCACAAAGGAAGGAGATTTCTAGCGAGGGCAGTGTCATTAAGGACCCTGGCCCTGGTTCAGTGCTGCTTGGAGGCTCGGGTAGTCATTTATTGCAGCTGAAGGGAAGAGGAAGTGCAGACATCTTGAAAAGGTGCAGGGAGGGCTAGGACAAAGCTTGATTTTTCTTTTCCTTAGGACCTGGAGGAAGAGTGTAAATGATTTCAAGATTTTAAAATATATACCAGTTGTTTTTTTTAATTTCAAGTGAAGTGAAAATTTAGGAGAAATCTGTTTTGGATCATTTATAATGTTTGATTTTTCCTAAATAAAAATGTTTTGTTGCAATTACAGTCAAAAAACAATTGCATTCTTTCAAATATTTTTAGGTAAGAAAAAAATTGATTTGAGCTGCAAGAGAAAACTTGTATTCTGGAAGTGTTGAACCAGGCCTAAGAATTAAGGGACAATGTCACAGGTACAGAGGCAAAGGCTCTGCCTGTGCCCTCACAGTTGAGAAAAGTATAAGAAAAAATTCCTGTAGCCTGTAGTCATCATTACTTAATCTGGTCTTGAATAATGAACTAATTGCTAATTAATACTCTGCAGCTATCAAAAGATACCCAGGGTCCCACGAACAGGTCTTTCTAATAATGAAACATTAACTGAAGTGAGACGTTTAATCTACTGTAAATTAAATCAGCATTAATGCCAATATGGACGCAAAAACTGGTTTTGATATCTCTTCTGTTCCTAGAAGTATAGAATCATAGAATCATTAAGGTTGCAAAGGACCTCTAAGATCATCAAGTCCAACCGTCAACCCAACACCWCCATGCCCACTAAAYCATGTCCCTAAGCGCCACATYTACACRTCTTTTAAATACYTCCAGGGATGGTGACTCCACCACTTCCCTGGGCAGCCTGTTCCAATGCTTGACCACTCTTTCAGTAAAGAAATTTCTCCTAATGTCCAATCTAAACYTCCCYTGGCRCAACTTGAGGCCATTTCCTCTCGTCCTAAATCTTCTCGTATGTTCTGTTTCATATGCAAGCTCATCATGGCTCACATACTATGTTCGCTCCAATTCGTAATAATTAACAGTGGGGTTCTCCGCACATGGGCCTGAAAGTAATTTCCTATGTGGGATCTTCCAGCAGATTCTGTGCCAGTGCTTGGGACACCAGAAAGATCAAACTACATCCAAAGCAATCAATGAATAAATAAATAAATAAATAAATCCCTTACTTTTCTTAACTCTCAGCATGGAAGGGCCCAGTGTTCAGATTCCTCTGTGCTCTACACAGCGGATGAAGAAAGATCATGTTTAAGAAAAGGCTCTACAAAAAGCTTTCTCTTGATGGGAGCCTCTGCAAACATTTTTGTAGGACATGCTCAGAAGGATGTGTATCAAAGCCTTCTTCCTAGGGCTGAGGTTCTACATTCTGGGCTGGGACCTGGGAAACCTGGCTACAGTTCTCTCTTCTCCGTGTGGAGATTACACTGACACTCAGCTGCCTAATTCAGCTCTCAAACTAGGACTTGATTGCCTGAACATAGGCATCTAGTGACACTTCAGGTGTTTGAGAGTATCTTAAAGCCATAGCTGCCACTCCAGAATGATGCAGGGCTCCCACAAGTCCTTCATTGCATCTGTGTTCCCTGAAGATTCCTGGAATGGCAAGGGGTGTCTCAAAAAGCAGTGAGCACCTACACCTTGGCAACTAAATCCCATCCTCCCTACTCAGTTCATTTGCCCAAACATAGATATATAGTGCTATCTGTCTGGTGTCCTCCACTGATGCTGTTGCTTCTCCAAAAAGATGGAGTTCTCCCCTAAGGCCTGCATCATATCTGCTAAGCCCATATGGATGTTGTGCATATCCTAGAGCATCTCTGGTGGCAGTGGGTGTCTTCAGTTGAAAGACAGACTGGAACCCTCCAGGTGGGATTCTACTCAAGGGTAGGACACCTAAATAAAGGTAGATGTCTGCTGGAGGTGTCCAAGCTCCCTTTGTAGTAGTCACCAGAAAGTTACTTAATACGCCCAGTGGAGTGATTCAATGCATCCTATAGGAGGTAGTTAGTAGCTGATCATCTAAATTCCTCTTTAGGTTACTCTGGCTGCACTGTCTTTCCATTGACTATCATTGGAGTTTAGATTCTTCCAGCACAAGTAGACACCTCGGTGTAGACACTTCGGTATCTTAAGATGAAGGTAAATCCTTTGCTGACCATTGAAAGCTCTAACCATTAGGCCATAGGCTGCTCTGATTATTGGGGTAAACCAGTATCGGGGTAAGAGGTTTTAATCCCCGCTTTAGAAGCTGGCACATTTTATAGAGGATAAATAAGAAATCATTGTACAACTGAGAGACAAATAAGACATTTGTACTCAAGCTCAAAGAGCAGTTCAGGAGGCTCTTGAGGTAAATAAGGATCATATATTCCTGCCTAAAAGGCAAAAACATTATCAGGGTTCCTTACTTTCAGGAAATGTAGATCAGGCTGCCACAGTAAAACAGAATGGTCAAGCAAGAAAATTAGAACAGAGAGCTCAGAAACATTAAAATCTGGCAAGCAATGCAAAATACGTTAAGTACTCACTTCTACAAATAATCAGGACCTGTTAATTGCCCCTGGTGTTCTTTAAATGGTGTTTCTGTCCAACGAAGTAATCCAGTTTTGATTGGACAACATTGTTGGTGGTGGTTTTGTTTGTTTGTTTGTTTTAAGTTAGGCTACAGATCCTTGTCAGCTGCTCTTAGGAGCAAAAGAGAAATGTTGCCTGCTTAACATCTGCTGTCAGATTATGTTGCCTCTGCTATCAGAAATGAATGCAGAAGACCAATTCAAGTTCCTGTCAGCTGTGACGCCTTTTGGACATGTTTCAATCAAGCAGCAGGCTTTTCTTTACACTTAAAGAATCATTAGAACAGCTAAAGTCTTAGGGAAAACACATTTTTACTGCAATTGTAAACTAATGTCTAATTCATTTAAATTATCATGTATTAAGTAAATATTTGAACTACTTTGAGATCCATCACACATAATTGTAGCTCTATCTTGAGTTTCAATATTTCTCCCTCCTCCAAATTCTAATCAATAGAAAGCAAAACATCCTTTAGAGTTAGTGCTGCAGCAATCTGATATGTCAGTGTATATGCCCACAAATTCTCCCTAAGGGTTATCCGATATTTTGCATATTAACTATTGATGGTTCCCACATCTCACAGTGAACTTAGTAAAAGTTAATGATAAGCCTGAACATACCTCAGATGGTTCATTTCCATCTGATGTGTCAGCTAAGCTTGGATTCTGCTGACCTGATGTCCGGGCAAATCTTTAAGGTGCCTCCGGACCCGCTATGTATGGCATAGGGAGTTGCAATGTGACTCTATCTGAATTCTCTTCATGTCAAACAATTGTCACAACAATTTGAAATCTCTCACAGTGATGAATAAGGATGAATCAAGCCTGATGTTTGAGAAAGGGCTGTATGGGCTCCTGTGTGAATCACCTTTTTCCTATCCAAGAACTCGTCAACAACTGCAGTTCTCTCATTTTCCACACAGAAAGAAACAAAATGTTATGACACCTATTCTAGTAATGTAATTACAACATTTGGTGTTCTCCCAAAGCCTCTATTTCTAGAGCMAAGTGATTAGCCAAGTATCTCMGTTTTCGGTTTCTTTCACAGAGGCTTCCAGGAGAAAACTTGAAAATGTTATAATATGTTACCCCTACAGGCTCATAAACCAAAGGCAAGTAAAAGTAGTTCTAATGCTTCCTCATTTCTAAAGCTCACTATTTTAAGCCAGTCACGTGCCTTCAGATGGTCTGTCTCGTGATATGGTTTCGGCTATACTGGTTTCAGCTCTAATGTTGGTATTAGTATACACTTCCTACATCTGCAAAGGGAACCCTCCTACTGTGGGATTTTCTGGGCTAAAAATYTGTAGTGCTGCCTCATTTGAAATCAATTAATCTGTTAAATTTGAAGTAGTCAACTGAAGTTGTTTTCTGTTTGAGTAGTGTCCAGCTGATCCCATCGCAATGATGTTGCCATGTTATTTTCTTTTTGACTAGCTTCCAAAGCTTTCCATCAGACTTATTTCAGCTCTACTAACTTCAGCAGACTGGATGTGTCAGACCTAGTCTACGTGGCTTACCAGGAAAGAATGAAAGAAAAGTTGTAGAGACTGGAAAGGAGGGTGAGTAACCTCAGAACAACAGTGTTCAGATACAGAAAAGCAGCTGCAAAGAGGAGAGGACTATTCTTTGTGTCTAGGGGCAGAAAAGAAAAAAGCATAATGAGCTTAAATGACAGTGCAAAGAAGAAGCAAGAAAGAAACGGTGAGCCTGGTGCAATAGATTGCCTTGGAATGCTGTGAGGCATCTTTAGGAACAGGCTACCCTGMTATCTCACAAGAGTCAAACAGATGTCAGTGATCTAGGGCTGCGGGGCTGGAATATACAATTTCCTGAGATCCTTTCAGCCCTACTTCTCTATGCTTTTATGCACAGACCATCTGTGCACTGCATGCCTGGTAAGTGGGACATGTCCCAGGTACGTTGGACTAACAGAGGAAGCGTTGTGGGTACATGAGAGGGTTGTGCTAATTGAGCAACCCTCGGATATGAGAACCCTACCCTTTGCAAGCCTAGATTGAGATTGCTGCAGCTAGTAACAATAATATACTAAACTAAACCAAACGTATTTAAACATTGAACTGAATTTTGATGCTCTGCATTGTTGTTCGGGGAGAGAAATCTAGTACAGAGCTACCTATGTGTCATGTACCACAACACCCAATTTTTACGTACTTGACACACAGGATGGAATTTATGTCCTTGCATTAGGCTCCCACAATTCCTACCAAGTTTTTATATAAAAACTGGTACATCACAAAAGAATTGCCCTCCCAAACTGCCTGTTTGTGACAGTGCTAGGTGAAAGGAAATACCAAAAAAAAACCAAAAAAAAAAAAGGAAAAAGAGAGAGAGAGATTTAAACTCTCTTAAACTCCAGACCTTCCTCAGCACTGGGGCACCTCAAGGTCTCAGACAGAAGCGGCTTTTCCCCTCCATGTGGGAAGAAGGATGGGGTAGAGGAGGGCAGTATGCCATCCTCGCCCTTGACCGTGTAGTTTAGTGGAGAGGGCATAATGGTGCTGTCATGAGTATGTTTCAGGAGCAGGAGGGTGCTGACAGGGTGTTAGGGGTCCCCGATCGGCAGCAGTGGGCCCCGTGGGGTCTGGGTGCTGCTCTGCCCAGTTCCCCCTGCTGCTCCAAGCAGGGACTGTGCTGGGCATGGAGCTGCACAACACACGCAGGGCCACACTGGCTGAACAGAGGGGTCTGCAACTTCAGTGGCCTCAAGTTGACAGTTATTATTTAGTTGGGTCACATTTTTTTATTTAAGCGCATCATCTTCACTTAGATCTTAAAAATTATGAATCTAAATCTACATCACTGCCCCGCAGACGCCAAGTGCTCAAATCCACAGTCTGTTCAGCTCATTACAAAGAGCTAACGCTGATATACATACTCTTTATTGTTTTTGTCTTATTCTAGCCACTGTCTGTTCTTAAATTGTGATGAGTAAAACAGGAGCTCTCTTTCCAGGATGATGGGGAAACATCTAGAATGTCCCACAGAGAAGTAAAGCATTTCTCTGCTAATTTCTTGAAGAGGGTGGACAAAGCAGCAAAACAGAGAGGACTTCTTTTTCTGGTGTGGGAGCACTTTCATTTTCTGAGAGCCGTAATCCAGMAAACCTTCCACTCGCTTCACATTTTGAAAAGACGCATTATCTTGTTCTTGGCTCGGATTACCGGCTCCGAGGTCCTGCTGCAGTGGAGTGGCTGGGTAGGTCGTAGGGAGAAGCCAAAACAAACTTCTAAGACAAACTCATTTGTAACCTTAACTATGAAGAATCACTCCTCAATAATGTTAAAAACAAAATCAGTGCCAGCGAGTGGAAAAGGACAGGGTAAATACTGTACATGCTGGAGAACTACGTCTCTCTGCTCTGCTGACTCACAGCTTAAACATCGTACAGGTCAGGTGACATTACCACAGTGATAAATCTGATCTGTATCTACAGGAGAAGACTCCTGAGCCAATCCTTTGTTGAATACTGAGGAAATCATTGCCATATGTGAACATTTTTTAGTGGTGCCTTCTGACAAAATACATATTTTCCATTCTTTATTGAGCTGTTTATCTAGACTAGAATTATGATAAATTTCTCAAATGGTTCATTTTCCCAAGATTCATATGGAACAAATTAAAAATAAGTTTCCATAACAAAAATTACTTAGCAGTAGAGCTATGAGATCTCCCTCTCCTYCTCCTCTCAGACAAGCCTCACGGCCAGAGAGATGCAGACGGCCCCGTCTGTGGCTTCCCAGCACTCAGCTGCACGTGCCGGAGAGGCAGCCCCACTCCTCCACAAGGATGCACAAGGCCAGGCGCTGCCATTGAGAGGCTCTGAACCACCACCGCAGTGTGGTGAATCCAGCGGGATCCCATATATTCACTTTTTCCATTCCTTTTAAGGTGGTTTACTCCTCGGTGAACAAGGAAATCTGGATCTGACTCCTAAAAAAGACATTGAAGGATGGGGGAAGACATTTGCTTTGTGTGTACATGCCTATATCATCCTAGTTGGGGTACTTGAGTACAAGGACTAGAGATAATCTAATTGACGTCTAAGAAAATTTTTGGCGAAATAACATGTGGATATGGACATACATACATAGCAGGTCCATTTGTGCTTCAACTTGGTGTCTATCCTTTCATCCCAGCTAAGGCTGCCTGACATTTCTTGCTGTATAACCATGTTTTCATTTGCAGCTTGGAGAAACTTTCTGAGATTTCACACTTGTCATCTCTCATGCTACCTTATTTTTTTAAAAATTGCTAAGATCTTTTCAAAAACAAAAAGCAGGAGAAAAAAGAAAAACAACTGCTAAACACATTTAAAAAAATGTAGTTGCAAAGCTTTGGAATTCTGCATTTTGCAGGAACCCTGTGTAGAGGAAGAGCGGGGCTTTTGTTAAGGGTAAACCTTATTTATGCATTTTTATTCCCTGTGAAATACATCCACATCCTAAAAATCTACAACTCTTTGACAAGTAGTAGTTTACGCATACTTCATAAAGACTTGCCAGAGTTTAATAGCTGAAATCCCCAGGCAGTCTGTCTTCACTGAGCATGTCCCAGCTCCTTACAAGCTCTGTATGTGGCTGAATCATACGTGCTTCACAGCCACAGGAAAAAGAAAGTTTAAAAAAAAAGTATTCTGCAGCATAGGGCTATAGGAATGAAATCAATTTTCCTCTCTAATGGCTGTCCCCACGTGCCCTGAGCTGGAGCAGTCCTGGGCACTGGATGTGGCACCAGGGAGCTGGTCCCTCTTGCACTCAGTCCACCCGCTGCTGAAACTGGRCATCGCAGAGAAGGGAGCTACCTACCTCCTGTTGGACAAGGACAAGAGGTAGATCAAAGATGGTGAGGAAAAGGAATTGTGTAGAAAAAGGTAGATTCTTCTGAAGAAGACTAGGTCTAGATGTCATCAAAGAATAGAAACTGGGACAAAAACAGAGGAAGGACCCAGCAAACTGGGAAACCTGGAAGAGGAATTAGGGGGTAGAACCTGGGAACAGCAAGGTGTGCCATAGGTCCAAGCAGTGGGCATGGCCATGCTGAGGGAAGAGGTGGGACCATGGGCTGCAAAGAAACTGCTCAGGAGCACACAAGGGATGGGATGAGGACCCCATGGATAGAGACTGAGTGCTAGTGCAGAGGAATAATGCTGATAGGGAGAAGTTTGAGGGCTGACCGAGACTGAAGATTTGGTGAGGGAAAAGGTGTTTTGGGAAAGGGAATGAGTGAGAATGGGATAAGAATCCCTAAATGGGGCATATCTGGATTTTCTGAGATTTCTGTGGTGGTTAGTGAAGAGCTAGGCATGGGACTGGGGTGGGACTGGAACAAGAACAGGCAGCCCAAGAGTGCAGCAGAAAAGCTGAAAAGCTGAACACAACCCTCCTCAGAGCTGCAGACTAAGCCCAAAATCTTTTAGCTCAGTCCTTTCCCTGACTATATGTCCCATGCCCTGCTAGTGTAGATGTGCGAAATCTGCAGCACCCCTGTTTTACATCAAGCAGCCAAGCTCTGCCAGATGCAGTACTGCTGATGAGCTACGAGGTATCTGCACGGGACAGCACAAGGGAATTGCTGGGAAGAGGAGGTCAGCTCCAACCTGTTTAACGGGAATAAAATCTGATATTATTTAGTTCTCAAAACTGAGGAAAACATCACAAGATTAGTGAGCTAGATGGTCCTCCATTGGTTGTAGTGCACAGTCTGTACTCCCACCTCTCCGAGGACACTTCTGCCCTGTCCTGAGTTATTTTCAGGACCCAAGAGCTTTGGAGATGCCACAGAGCCTGCAAGGTAATTGCCAAGGTCCTGACACAGTCCCTCCTGGATGAGGGGACTCAGCTCCCTGGTACTCTCGCTAGAGCAAGGACAAAGCAGGAGGGCCAGAAAGAGTTTGGTTGTGACAGGGAGATCCATGAAGGAACTGAAATCTGTATCTGGGCAATAGGAAGATCAGAGTGTAATTTTCACTTGTTCATGACTGGAAATAACAACCCTGGTTTAAATGATTTGCGCAGTTCCTCATATGATCTTTGTGTCAGAGACAGGGATGAAATCCAGTTCTCCTGAGTGACATTCAGCTACCTCAGCCACCAGACAACCCGCTTTCTCCCTGCTGTCCCCCGCCTCATTCATTTCACATCTTCCGACTTGTGCAACAAATGAGTCAGGGGACTTAACAGACAACAGATGCCTTCACAGCACAATTCTGATTCATCCCCCTGGCAGAGTGGGAAAAATCATATGTGACTATTTAATCCAAGACTGTAGCCTAAGAAAGTGAATGAAAAACCACAGACAACATTAATTCTGGTATTTTGTTAATTTTCAAATCTTTGCATCTACAACCCTAGAAATGTTCTTTTAAGAGTTGTTAGATATTGGGTGGGGTTTTTTGTTTTATTTTGTTTTCTGGTACATCCTAGCTTAGACTGCACCACATAGAATCGGCTTTACAATCCCAGGGCAATAAGAGCACAGAGATTTACTTGGATTTATCTTTTCTGATTCACTATAGTAAAAAACCTGAAACTACTACTTTACTGTAGTCCTATCCAAAAAGATAGCCATATCTGAACAAAAAGATACCCAAAAGTCCTAGATTAATTTGTACTTCTATATGTACTTGATCTGCTTGTACTGGTTCTGTATATACAATTGCATCTTCTTCTGATGTGTGCTTTTACAGGAGTCCTAATCCTTGAGGACTTTGGAGATCTGCAGTCTGGCCTGGTGGCAAATGTGATGCACAACCCATGGAACAGTTCTGATACTACAAATGTTCAAAATAGAGTAGGTTTGTTATGCAAAACATATACACACACACACTTGTTAAAATGCCCCAAATGAGTCACATGTTTTCGTTATCCGTTATGTTGGGCTGCAAACATTTGCTGTGGAAGATAATAATGCAATAGATTCCCAGCAGAAAAGTTCTCTGGAAAGGAAGAAAAAAACAAAACATCACATCAAAGCGGTCAGCCGTGCAAGGGTTCGTAGAACTGGCACATTCAGATCAGATGAGTGTTCACTTGCATACACCTCTAATCCTCTTTTGTTCTCGTGGGTTATTATTTGACAGGGATTCTGCATTCTCATTATGTTCTCTTCCACACTCATGTTATGCTCCAGAGAGATCCAGAGGGTCTGGGTAGCAATTGAAAGTAACCTCAGCAGACATTTCCTTCCTGACTACAGATATACTCACTGGATTTCATGAGCTACAAAGGCTTTTCAAGTATCAGTGACAAGGTTATGATTTCTAAGCAAATCCTTAAAATGTCTCTAATTCAGAGACAGTCTCCCCATACTACCATTGATTCTTCAAGTATTGGCTATAGAAAATTCTCCATAAAATAACTATGAAGGACATTGAAATATTGTGCCTTACATGATATGGCTAGGCTTCTTGAAGCTTCTTGAACCACTAGTTGCTGAAGAATCGGAGACAGGGAAAGGACTATATTGACAGGATCAGCCTCAACTTTAGCTAGTGGCTCCCACCCTGTGCCTGATCTACTGAGACAGGGGTTCATTTGGATCCAAACTCCCATCAGTCAGTTCATAAAAAGAGCCAATATCATAGCACAATAAGCAAGTGAGTCTTCTCAGACTGTATGATTTTGTCTACTGTTTGACTATAAAGGGGACAGAGGAGTTATTTCTACCATTATTCATCCTAATTTAACTTGCCAGTTTTATGTGTTCCTACAGAGGGAGAGGCATTCATCTAGAAGACCACTCAAAGCAAAAAGTTGACTTACATACTCTGAGATGAGATCTGTGTCACCCTTCATAGCAATGCTTGAGACCCAAGTGTCTGATGCAACTGTATGAACAGTAGGGTTAAAGCTTGGAGAAAGCTCATGAACTCTCCTGCCTGAGTTCCCCCTGCCTGGAGAACCTGCCAGCTCTCCCCAAACAGGTCGACAAAGAGGCGTGTGCAGACTGGGCTCAGGTGTCAGCTCACATCCTGAGTTCATCTGACAATACTAAAGGTGGTTTATGAGCATCTGAGTCAGGCTTCACCTCTGAATCACCTTCTGGAAAGCTTTCCTTACCACTGAGAAGAAAGAGAGGTTGAGAGATTTCCAAACTAAATCACACTTGTGACTACCCCCTCCCTTCCACTCCCTTATTTACAAGTCAGGCATGCTTTTAACACAGAAACCAAGCCAGAGAAGTTCAGGCTGAGATATCCTCAAGGCTGCTAAACAAAGGTTTGAACTTCAACATCTCCTTAAGTATCAATTGAAGAGTCTTCAAACTCAGACAGATTTGTTGTTCTATTATGCAGTATTTTATTAACTCCAGCAAACTGCTGTATTTATTCTTAGTTGTTTAGTTCTGCTGGAAATATGCATACATTGCCATAAATATGATGCAGTTAAAAAAGGGCCATCTTTTCATACATATTCTCTTCATTATAGAAAATGAAATAACAAGGAAACATCAAGTCAAGAGCAGAAAGGGATTAGGGTACAATTTCTATCAAATCTTCAGCATGCCTTTCACCAACTTTTATATTTTCACTTTGTAGGCACATAGTGTATAGTACACAAAGTGCAAATGTCATCAATCTACTGTTTACAGTCTTTCTAACCTGAATGGCTAATAAGTTTAACACATTCATTTTTCAGTACAAATTAAGCCTGTCAGAATGACTCACACTTCTATATAAAGGAAGCTCTAAACATATTTAAGGGGAAATTTAGCTGTCAAAGTCAGTTAGTTTGTTGAAGTAAGAGGAATCCCATGTTTCTTTGTAACCTTTCAGAGAACAGGGTATTTGGCAGATGCAGACCTGTGCAAGATAAGTGGTTTTTAAACTTGTTTGTGTATGTATGTGTGTGTGAAAGAGAGCAATTACAGACTCTGGAGAGCAATTCTGGAGAAGTTGAAGACATACTTCTTTGTCCTTTACTACTAGCAAGGGCCTTTCTGTAAGTTAAGTTAGTAAGATCTGAGGATGGGCTTGCATGCCCATTTTTTTCCCCAATTATGTAAGTTGATATACTGAAAGACATTACTCTTCCTGCAAATCTTGCCTTGCTAGTGTCCCCAGTTATAACACCACTGCTTGTTGCACTTCAAGATCATCTTTCATTGCTAGTTTCTGAAATGTCTTATATAAATATTGATGCTCAGAATGATCTTTTCCTGAAAAAAGATCTAGCGAAGCAAAGATCTTATAAGCTAAACGTGGCTGAAAGTCAAACAATTCTACTTTACAATTTTTCCAACCAAAAGGGTGAAAATTTACAGCAATGTAGTTCTTCATCAATTTCTTTGGTCACCTAGCTAAGAATCTAATTTTCTAGTCAGGCACTGTTTCAGTGGAAATATTGTGAGCAGCTCTTAATGAGTCCCCTCCTCTCGTTGTTGGTGAAAGGAGACCTTAGAAAGATGAGATGGTGTGCCAAGAACACAGAGCAAGTTAGTTGCTTCTCCTGCCGTTAGTATACCCCACATCCTGCAAAGAGACATGGGGACACTTGCCATGTCTCTTTGAGCTCACTATGCTGCATTCAGTTCCTCGTTTCCCTGTCCAGACCTGGGGGTCCACACACTGGATGAATTGTTGCCTAAAAGGCATGCCAGTAAATGCCAGTATGTCTGTCTCCAAAGCACAGGTCCCTGTGCAAGACCAAAATTCACAGCCTGAAACCCCATCAGAAAGTAAAAACATCATTTGAACCATAAGTGCAGAAGACCTGCAAAAGCCCTGGGCCCAAAAGAAAAAGAAGCAAGAGGAAGTCTAAGTCTGGAGCATGGTGGTGAAAGTACTCAGCCAGGAGGAGGAGGATGCTGCTATAGGAAGGTTGACATTACTGGAGGAGTAAGGGAAAAGGAACCAATATCCTTACTGGTTTACATTTGGCAATGCTGCTTCATTCTGGAGGGGCTGACAAGGAGGGTCCCAAGCTCCTTCCCCAAAACTCCACTCCTGGACTACAGCCCACGTGCCTGAACTGAGGTCTTTAAAAACATTCTGAGAAATACAGGAAGGAAATACAGGTATCTGGGAAGAAGTGTGGTCTACTTTTTAAAGACAGGCTGCCCTCACCTCCAGGTTATATACATAAGCTTCTTAACTTACTGCCCTTAGGAAACCCAGGCATGCCCCTTAGGCAAGCTGGATCACACAAAACAGTTGGAGCCTTTCGCTAGATGCCTAGAAAACTTAACCAGTGAAGGCATAGTTCATGCTGAGTATGGGTCTTGTGATTTGCATTCTTGGTCTTTAAACACTGATAAGCCATCTGAGTCCTTAGGAAGGACCTGTGACCTTTTGTGGATTTCAGTCCTTGTTTAACCATTAATGCAACATGTCCCAGTGTGCAGCTGGAGCTGCAGAGGGATGTCACTTTTTAACTTTTCCTTCTTCTCAGCATCCCTTTCAAAGAACAGAAAACTTTCAACAAAAAAATTCATCGCTTCAGGATCATGAGAAGTTCTCCTTTTAATCCAATAGAGGATTAAAGTAAGATGCATGTTAATGATGAGGCCAATTAACTAAGTTGCTAAGGATCAAAGGAAGTTTTAACATGCCATTGTCCACCTTATCTGTGGGCAGGTAATGCTGAATTCACCCACTACTGGAATTCTTGCATTTTCAATGGCACAAATGAACTCTCCACTTCCATTCAGAACATGCTAAATTAGATGGTGTCCTGAGATGGGTGGGCACAACATCCTTTCACAAGCATAATTTTCAGTTAAAATTGGAGCCCACTTTCAAGCTCACTTTTCTATAAACTCTCCATTTCTTCTAACTGAGAGTGCTAATAAGCTGATACAGCATCAACAACAGGTCGTGAGAGATTGCTGTTACCTAATCAAAAGAAGAATTGCCTTTCCGAAAGATTATATTTAGTTCCTTTTTTGGGGAAGGGAAAGGAAGCTCAGCATCAGCTGAACTGTTTCAGGTCAGGCCAGTCACCATGGCAACAGATTTTTCTGATATTAGAAAGTATCACTTGGGAAGTGTGGTTAGTATAATAGCATCATGGATCATTTTCATATATTCAGTTTAGACTTAGGGCTTAAAGGAACTATGTCCTTTTCTTCTGAAAAAGACTGTGACATAATGCACAACATACAGATCATAGGTGCAAACAATCGTGCATATCAAAGAAACCGGGCAGTCTCAGCCAAATATAGGCCTTGAAAAGTTTGGCTGGCAGAAACCCAGAAAATCCGGTAACCTGGTTGACACGCATAGCTGTCCTAGCCCCTTTTTTCTCCATTGACTATAATATAACAGTATTTGCCTGCTATTTAGCTATAATTAGATGCACAGATGCAGAATATTTCTGAGCAGCAGAATATTACCTTGAATAGTGACTGTACTTGAATTGTTTCTTTTCTTGTCACATTAGATTGAGCTGTGTTTAAAATATGCTGGTTTTGCTTTTAACAGTAAGGATAAATATGTAATTTGACTAGACTCGGGGATTTTCAGTCTGTAATGTCATTCTTTTCACTTTTTTCCTCTCTGGAGGTAGGCATGGAGCTTCTGAAAGTGCTTGAAAAGAGCTGCGTATTGATACAGTGGATTCTTAAATTAAATCTTTTGGAGGATTTGCCCTGATGACATGAGAAGTGCTGGATTCAGTGAGGATACTAGGGGTGAAATCTGATGTGTACAAGGCAGAAGGTCAGACACACCTATAAACTGCAATAAAAGTGTTGAAGAGTCTTCCTTGTCAGCTAACCAAATCCAAAATTCATGATTGGACCAAAGAGGCCAGTTACCTCAACTTCACCGATTCAGTCTAAACATTACCCTTCAGGATAAAGCAATGTACCGCAAATACATAAATATGTATCTATCTTATCTTACACTTTTTTTATGCAGGGGAGTAAGAAAAACTTTTTGCTGGCTACCATATTGTGAGGAAGGGCGAGCCAAATTCTGATTTCACTTTCATCCATGTAAGCCCTGAGCTGCCAAGTGAAACTCCTCAGGATTTACAAGCCGGTAAAATGAGCTCAGAATACGGCCCAGTATATTGCATGAGGTAATGCTCACCCATATAGCTGGCTGGAGAGTTTCCTTATGGACCAGGGAAGAACTGCTCGGTTTGTGCAGGAATCACTGGGTGAAGCTCCGCGGCCTCTGTTCTGCATGAGGTCAGACTAGATAATCAGAGTGCTCCCTTTTGGCCTTGAAATCTATGAATCTATTAAATGAAAACAAATGTTACAATTAATCAAGATGCTTTTCCTCTGCTTTAACCCACAGGGTTAGTCATGAAAAATTGGCCTCTCAAGACATGGTTCTTTAAGGCTATTTTGACTGTTGTTTGGTGCAATACTGCCATGATTTAAAAGCACAAGAGGTGTCAATCTTTCAGCTTTGTTTTTGCATCGGTTACCTGCTGCAACCAGAATCCCGAAATCCTCACTCAGTTCTGGCTTAGCTGAAGCTCGAATCGAGTTAGACCTTTGGAAGGTCTGAATAAGTAATTTCGGGGACTGGATGCAGTAAGTGTTGTTGGACTGGTAACATACAGCTGTAGTGGAGACATGTAAGTGTCTGTCAGCTGCAGCCTGCAATTGTAGGATGCTGAATAATAACAAAGGTCATACGTCACACATGTGGGCAGAGTTTAACCTCCTAAAATGGAAACCCTGTTGCATCATTCTCATGTAGAGGATTGAATTATTATAATTGTGTAAGTGTAAACAGGATACATGTCATATATTTTTACTTGGATCCTGCACTCATTATATATTTGGCATGGCCATAAGCCATGTCCAATGTGTGCTGCAAAACCTGAGACCCATCTGTGGGAACACAAAGCACACAAAAATAGAGATGCTTCCGTCGCACAGTAAAAATATGACATCTTAACAATCCTACCCAATGATTAAGCTATCCTGAAAATAACTATTCTCAGTCATATTAGTTGCTCAGTGTAATAGTTCAGCTTCCTTCTGTGAATAAAAAAATAGGAATTGTTAAATCTACCTATCTGAGATGTTGAGTAATTTGCTAACAGTTGAAACCAAACAAAACGTACAAGCTGCAAGATATACACACTTTGGTTACAAAATGTGATCTTCATTATAACATAAAGCCTTGGAAAATCGGATTTATGAAGCTGAAGTTTTGCTGTATGTAATGTATGTTGTTTATTGTGCTTGATACAATGATCTGAGTAAAGATCTTTGCACTGAGGATAATCTTTTCAAAGAAATTTTCAGAGCTTATTTTCCAGACAAGATATAAAGTGAAAATACTTTCTTCCTCATTTTTTCCCTTCATACTTATATATCTACCAGCCTTTACTATTTTGAATCACCATAATGGAGTAAGAGATTAGAAACTTCCAGTTATTCTGAGAAAAAATAGAAAACAGCAGTCATAAAGTTGGTTGACTATGACAAAATATGCATTATTTCATGTTTAAATGTATTACAGTTAACTTTTGCTGTCATTCTTCAGGCTTGGGCATGTAAATTACCAAACATGCTGGTAGAATATGACTTGACAATTCACTGGGGTGAGTTTGAAACAGCAACGTCTCCTGTGATTATCAAAACTAGGAATGACTGATACAGGCTTTCCTACCAGATTAAATAAAACCTTCTAATATGACTATCATCTAAGTGAACATATCATTATATGAATGATTGAGAGAATTTTAACATTTGTATTGAAGTGACTTGATGTATTGCATCCTATGATCTGTGACAAAAGGCAGTGCTGTGGTGCCCACATGTAGCCTTCTTGCAATTTTTTTAGGTGTCATAGGATGTCTGAGACATCCACGTTGGGCTGGCAGAGATGACCTGCTTCTTCTGAAGATACAGCTGGAGGCCAGCCAGGAGACTCTAGAGCATCTGCCATGGCACTAGACATCAAAGTTTAGTCAGCTGAATTGGGCCTGAGGCATCCAATTTTGCACTGTATGAGCAGAGATCTACTCAATACAGTCACCAGAGTCTGGAGGGTGATTCAACTTGTCTGATTGTAGACAGATAGCAGCTAAGCAGCCAAATCACTCAGTGGGTTTCAGTGACTGCATTAACTAGATCTCCACTGACTATAACAGGAGTCTAGATACCTAGCTTATGTGTAGATGGGTATACTTGGGCATGTGGAGTCTTAATCTCAAACAGATTCCCAACCGTAGGGCTCAATACAGCTGCCCAAAACATTTAGTGTCGTTTCAGATACCCAGGGCATCACTCGTGGCATCTAACTGCTTTTCAAGAAAGGCAAAGGTCTACTGTACGTCCTGCATTACACCTGCCATAGTTATGGGGATGTTTCAGACACATTTTGGCATATCAGCTGGCACTGAGAACATAAATTCAGGCAACTGAGTTAAGTCCATAACCCCTTGCCTTCCTTCCATAACGCCTGCAGCAAGTGCCAATACATTCCAGATTGCAAAGACCACAGCCCCTAATAAGAACTAAGCATGCTTAAGGTAATATTATATGCAGAATTGGGCAATTAATTAACCAACTGCTCATCCAGTCTGGGTTTTGGGAAAAACTCAACTCACTAGAGCCTTTAGCCGATGGCAATCACCACCCTTCCTGTCTCATCATCCATCACCACACTCATTTAGTGAGATTTTAAATCTTTCCTGTCTTTGACTGCATTGACAAAATAGATTAGCAGGGGCAGCCAACCTCAGACTGCCCAGAAGAGGGTCAAATTAATAACTGGGAGGGGGTGCTCCGAAATTGTCAAGGGCAATCAGAATTAATGCTTGAGAGGAAATAAAACCAAGTAGATGAAAACCAAGAAACTGGGACTTCCCTGAGGAATGACGAAAACACTTTAGAATAATGGCCCAATTATTTAATTCTGAATTTCAGTGAAAATCCTATAAAAGTACTTAAAACACCCCCATTAGCACTAAATGAGCTCATCTTGATTAATGTTATTAAACCAATTGCCAAAGGGTTTAGTAATGATTAAGTCTTTTATCTCAGGTGATAAATTCTTAACATTCTGGCTACATTAGGATAAAGCATAAAAATAAAAGTTTATTTTAATTTTCATTTTTCTAATTTATTATCTTCTTTCTTCACCCCTCAATCAGACCCAGCAACATGTGCGCATTTCCACCCTAATGTTAGTAAGTGTCACACAGGAAACTTATGCAATAATATTCCCACTGTTGGGTACTTAGGTGCTTCAACCTGTTCTTCCCACTAAGTCTGGGCACTATTCAAGGCACCAAATTAGAATATTAATCTCTCTAATGACTCTTAACAGTTAACGGTGTGGGATGGGCTCAGTCAGATAGTCTGACCCGCTGTCTGACTACATCTGTCTCTTTGTACTGATCTACCTTAGACACCTTCATCAAATGCCTACATTTAGGTGGATGAATCCCAGTCTTCAAGCCCTGCGTAGGCACGCAGTTAGAGTAAGAATCCAAGCCTAGCTGAAGCCATTAAAAAGAACCCCGTTGACTTCAATGCTGAATTTGCCTAGACTTGTGGTACTGGTAATTGAGAATCGTGTTTGATAGTTTTCATATCCATCCCACAGTATCCTGGCCTTTCCCTCTCAGGGGCCTCAGAAGAAGAAAATTGAAACGAAGTATGGGTTTTGTCTGTGGCACACACATGAAGGAGCCAGGACACAGGAGTCCTGCACCACCCAGGAGCAAGCCATCTCACGTGTGGAGAAGGTTCGTCCTCGCCCTCTTCCATACCCACATGGACAGCAGGGAGAGAAGCCGAGGACGCAGCCATGGTACTGCCTTCCTCTGCCAGCGCCGGTTATGGGCCATGGCAGAGAAAGCCATGCTGTCTTTCCGAGGTAGCTCTGCTGCCGCTGTGGATCATGACAGCCAGGGAAACTCCAGCTGAACTGTCTATGGGAGCTGAGGTCTCACTCTCAAATAACTCTAAGTGCTCAGCACCTTGGTATGTAAGTGCCATTTGCAGAGAACAAAATATGCAGGAAGTTTTTATTTGCATGGGTCAAACCTCAGAGTGCACAGCRAATCACCTTCTTTGAAGAACTTCAGAAGTTCTAATTCTTTTTCCTCATATATGTGTGTACATGTGCTAAATCCCTTCCTTCCCTCCATCCCAGTGATAAGTACGTATTGCTGAGCAACAGTTTTGCTGTTCTTCAGGTTCAAATGGTGTGGTGTGCATGTCAGAATACCTTGAGAAGATCCTTAGAGCCCTTCCTTACTTTTCTGAAGTTCCTTTGACATGTCAGCAGGCATTTTCCTTCAGTCAGGGCTGAGAGCAAACTGTGACTCATGAATACTCAAGCTGTGTTGCACTGAGAATGATAGGAGGCTGCTTTTCCTTATCTTCTCTGTCACAGGCTCTTCTGGCTGCATCAGGGCACACTGAGGTTTGCTCTTGGACAGACATTAAAGGGAGATTTGAGAGGCTTTCTTCTCTTGTGCAGTCAGATGAGCTCTAGTCCTTATCACTGAGTAATTATACAAATATCTCTGTGAAAGCCCTTGGAGACAGGTKCAGACAGCACCATTGCCCTTCTTACTGGTCTTCGCACACATGGCATCTCCTCCTGAGAGGTACTGGGAGTATGGTGCCTATGTGGCAAGGAGATCTGAGGATCTCTCATCCTCAGGTAGACACAATGGAGAGAGCTATAGGCAACCCGTGAAAAGCAGACACAGTGGACTTATAGCCACCAACTGCAAACCCAGCATCCTTCATGAGCATGTACAGCCTCTGGTGAAGCCTGCACGGCCACAACTGGGCTGTTCTGGCTGGTTATGGCATGTCTGCATGGACCTCTGTCATGCCTCTGCAACGTGCTGCAGAGCTACCTTCACACCACACAGTGCCTCCAGCTCTTCATCCAAAACCCTGCAGGTACTTCCGTATGTTTTTCACAAGTGGCACACAGGGCAACCCACCGTGGATGGATACAGCAATACACAGGGTAAGGGTCCTGCTAGCAACTCGCTTTAGTGACACCAAGAAATGCTGAAGTGGAAAGAAAAAGGTGGCTTCAGTCCTGTTAGGTGTCTTGGCAAACCTTCTTCCATGTATTGTTATCAAACTGTTAGTGATGCTGACAAAGAGCTCACTTGATCTGAAGTGACCTTTGCTCAAAGAAGGTTTTTGATGTTATTTGTGTGCCTGTATATGGAACAGCTCTTGGTCTGTAGAAAGGGAAGTGACAAAGAAACCTGAGCCTGTAAATGCAGTCCTGGGACATAATAACGCCAAGGGACTTCATGAAATCAAAATAAAACCAAACAAGTTTTAATTACTTTCTCTGACTTGAGTACTTTTTTAAAAAGTTACCCATAAGTTGTGCAAAACCTCTGGTTTTCCACTTCCTGACATTTCTTCAACAACTTGAAAAATCTGATGGATTCTCTGGAAATGTATAAAGTGTGAAATGTCCTCAAATTTCACAGATCTTTTCCTTTCATCCCACATTTTGCAACATGTAGCCATTATTGGATAGCAGCTTGCAATTTGCTTGTCTTCACCAAAGCTTTTGCAAAATGTCTTTATTCATTGCTGCCGAAAAACCCCGTTGAAGTTTCAGTAGTTTCTCCCTATGTGCCAATGAACTGGCAGCAACACGTGTTTCCTTGCAGCTTTCTGGAAAACATCTCCTACTCCAGTTCACAAACTTTGACTCCTAAGGACCCATTTGGCCTCAGAATTTATTTCTCTCTGGCTTTATTTAGTCTCTTACTGAAGTCCAGACACTGTTCTCTTTCTCACCCAGAATTTACTTTCCATCTTCCCCCTCTCACCCATTTCCCATCCAGTTTCTCCAGCCCGAGGATATTCTTCTAACCAAAATGAAGATTCCCAGTCCTACAGTGAACCCTGTATAGCCCACCGGAGTCTGTCCAGCCACATGCGTACTAGCAAGTTAAGTAAAGCCAGGACACAAGCACAGATCCCCGTCATCTGAAGCAGAGAATGGTCACAGCAGTGCCAGGACCATTTCTGACCTGGGCCAGCCAGCATCCTCCAACCGGTTCCTGGGCACAGCTAGGGAGGTCGCACGGTGCAGGGACTGGACTAGACCAGGGACCGTTCACTAACCAAGTTAGATGCAGCCACCCGGTTTTGAAGGCAAAGAGAGTTTAACAGTACGGATGTTGCCAGATGGCTTCAGGGACAGAGAATGAAACCTCAACAGATGTACTCTCAGGGTCCCAGCAGTCCCTTCTCAGAACCTCTGCCCTGCTGCATTTGTGCAAACAAAAGCAGGCATACTGGAGACTGTTAACCTGTCCTGACCATTGAATGTGTCTCCATCCTTCAGAAGGACGTGTGTCCACATGAGCCTGTGAACAGGCCCATGAACACTGTTTGCAAATGCAGGTATTCCTCTTTCGATTTCACCCTGGCGTGGGTTTTCCTGAACCCTCCTCCCCATCCAGACACTCCCCACGCCAACAAAATACCCTTCAGTGTGGCTGGCTGGGTTGTGCCGAGTGACTACTGCTACTCAGGTGCTGGTAAATTCCCATTGAGAAGTAACACTGAATTTGGCTGTAGGTGTTTTTCCCCAATTAAAACTGGCAGGTCTGAGCTTTCTGTATGGGGGGAAGGGAGTGTGAAAAAACAGAAGAGCCCCATTCAATTGCACAAGCTTCATGAGCAATTAGGAACTCAGAGGGGAAAGAAATCATGAACCAAATCATAGGAAATGGCAATGGAGCTGCAAAGATGACATCATAGTTTATTGGAATTATTTAAACATCTTAGACATATGTGCAAAGCTCAGTGGAGAACTCCAGCGCTACATGCCAGTGAAAATCAGCTTTTTATTCAGGATCAAGTCAAATATCCTTCTGACTTCATATTGGAGTGCTTTACTCATCTTTTTATACATGGCATCTAAATAAAGCCTCTGTCACAATTAGCTGCGCTGAAACAACCTTGGGTATCACATGATGATGCATATGCTTTAGCTGATGTGCATCCGGAGAGAAAGCTAACCAGAACCACAGGATATTTCAGACCTCGGGGGGAGGGAAGTGAGCAACTCTGCTGTGGAAAGTAGCTGGAAGTTATCCAGCTTCCCCAGGCCAGTCAGTCATGAATATCCTGCTTTGGCCACAGAGGGGTTGTGGAGGAAGCAGGCTCACAACAATTGGGAAAGGTTTGTAACCACAGGAGTCAAATGAATGAAGCCAAGAGGCCGCCAAGTGATGCAATTCATGGAAAAAAAAAAAAAGAAAGAAAAAAAAAAGGAAGAAAAAAAAAAACCCTCTCAGCTCCTACACAGGAGCATTCATCATTTACTGTGACCTTCCAGGAATGTGCTGACAGACACAAAGCGTTTTGTGTGACATTGTGCCAGTGAACTGGAGTGACTGCTGCTCGCAGCATTGTTTCCTAACAGCAGGGCACCATCTTCTGGAGGCTGCAAAGACTGTCCCCGCCGCTCCTGGAGCAGCGCGGGGGGCTGGAGGGGGGAGAATGATGCACCATCCCTTTGAAAGCAATTTAGGATCTAAAAAAAAAAAAAAACAAACAGTGTTCAGACCTCATATTAAAACCAGCCGCTGCCTCAATTAGGCACAGGCGCCTGAGTGCCTGAGAGGGGTGTTGGAAGGAAGGGGGGTGGTGCTGTGCTGGGACAAGATGGAGCTGGGGGAGACCTCTCAAAAATGTCGTATCTGCGGGGGTGGCCGGCAGATACCGTTGTGTTGCTCATCGGCACAGCACAGCCACCACTGGACAGACGGAGAAGGAAAAAAGAGTGTATTACAAAGAGAACACAGTACACTTCTTACCTTCGCTGGGCTTTCTCATATTTTCCAGGGACCAAGATACATCTGTGTAGTTGTTGGCCCAAAGGAAGGTCGATTTGTTCCACCACCTCCAGGTTTGCTGCCTTTGCTGCTGCCGCGGCAGTTGCGGTGCCAGCAGCAGTAAGCTGGTATCTCCTTAGGCCACCAGGACCTGATATCAGTTACATCTTCCTAGAAAATTTCAGAGTAAAACACACTTTAATTTTAGGTGCATTTTGTGGAGGGGAAAAAAAATAAGGCTTATATACTGGATACAGGCATATCTGGTGACTTACACTGAAATTTATAAGAGAAATTAGAGGCATTAGGACACTATTTCCCATTGACGTGTCCATTGGGCTCTTTAAGCTGTTCTATGCCACATTTTATTTCTGCTTCCAGAGCTGTGCAGTGCTGTGTCCCTACCGCTGTGGCACCACCTGAGAAAATCCCCAGTCCCCACAAGCCCACAGACAGGTCCTGCTCCCTGCTCTTGGTCACCGATCGGGAAAGGGGGAAATCTGGAGCTGCAACATCCCGCAGGGCTGCGGGGCGAAGGCAGCAAGGAGGAGCACCCAGCCAAGTAGCCAGCTTGGCAAGCAGCCACTTCACTAGCTTTTCACATGGATGGAAAAGACTGCTGAAGGCACAGGGAAGGGACAGGTGGGGCGACTGAAATTTCCCTGAATTTTTATTGTAGGAGGACTCTTAGGGTGGCCCCAACATGGCCCTACACCATAAAGACACAAGCAGCGCTGTACACAGCATTGAGAGATGCAGGCACTTGTGTAAAACCAGCAGCCAGGTAAGTATGAAAATATCTTCTGTGAGTCTCAGTCTGCACCAAGAAGTTCAGCTCGCAGAGCTGTGTCTGCTAGGAACAGGAAAATTCAGAAATGCTACCAAAATCACTCTGCCAGCAAAAGTGGCACGGAAGGGGACACGTTTGGGGTGGCAGGCATTTTCCCTTCAGCCGCGCCTCTGCTGGGGGACTTTGCTGCCCTGGGTGCTGCCAGTGGGGCTGGAGCAGCATGGTGTTTACAGACACCGCACTGCCAGGGCAGGGTCTGCTTCCTTACGAGCAGAAGATACGGCCTTGGAGGTTTAGAGGTCATATCGAGCCATGCTTAGTGCAGATGACAGTGTCTCATTCTTCAGAAACAGCTCCAGGGCCCTGTTCATTTCCTTGTAAGTGGGGTAAACCTGATTCCCTGGTGATGAGCCAGGCAACAGATTGCTGGTTTGGTTATGCCTCCAGTGTCATCTCTCAGACCCTCTTTGTAGAGTCCATTGCCCTCCCTTTTCTACCCAGTCCAGACACTAACTCAGTACAATGTACATTTGCCTGAGTACAAGTAGAGTAGATTTTATTCTCCCCTGTGCAATGCTGTTGTCCAAACTCTTAGACTCATTAAAAAAAAAAAAAAAAAAAAATCTGCTCCATTTTATACCTGCAAAACTCGTAAGTCCCAAGCCCTTTGATGTCTGGCATACATGTCTTGCTATTCTGCTCTTATTAAAAGAGAAGTCACATATTTTAACTGAAGGACAATGCCATAGGTACCATGAACAGAAGTGTCTAGGCCACTGGGCGTGTCTAGGAAGACAAGCTGCTCACCGTCAGCTGAAGGGTGGCCGGGCAGCCAGGTTTCCCCACCCTCCTCTTCTATTGCCTTTCCTGAAACCCTTCCAGCACATCACATCATGTGAAGGGAGAGAGAGAAGGAGGAGTAATGCAGGGGCATGTGGCGTTAGGCTGCCCTCAGCACGATGGTGTTTGCCTTGCTGAGGACTTCGGCTGCCAGGCTGGCAATTCAGAGGATGCAGGACAGCAGAAAAGAGACTGCAAGTACAGATGGTGCAGCCCTCGCTGCACAACAGGTCTGGCTGCTCTTGGCCAGACTGTGCCCGAGTAGACCTCGGGCTCAGCAGCCTCGCAGCCAGGAGGAGAGGCGTGGAGCCTGCCCACAGGATGGACAGATGTGGGTAGCAAGGTCCTGGAAATCCTGGCCTTGGCTGGGGTTGCACACTGGGCGATTCCCATGTGTCTTGCTGGATTTCAGTACTGCAGACTGAAATAGGCTCATCTGAACAAGAAGAAATAAAATAAACAGTTCCAATAAAAGGTGCAAGGGGCTGCTGGCTCCACTGAGTCCTCCACAGAGCCAGTGGGTCACCTGGCCAAAGCCAGGGAGAGGACACAGTCAGGTGATATGAAGACAGAGACTGGGAAGGTAAGAAGCCAGTACAGRAATGAGTGTAGGATTATGGTCCAGGCTTAGAGAGGTAGGACGTGGGGAAGCAGTTGGAGGAAATAATACATGTTACAACCCTTTAATAAAAAGAGAGTAGAAGATGCCAAGATAAACTTACTTTTCTGTCCTTGCCTGGAGCTAAATTTTCAGGGCCATCCAGGTGATGAAATGATCAGTCAGGCAGAGATAAAGGATTCACAGCATCTCTGTGTAGACTGCCGCTGTAAAACTGGGTGCTCAGTGATGTCCACTGAGCGTTTAGCCAAGCGTTTGGGTTTCTCACTTCAAAACCAAACACGCTGCTTCGTTTCTCACAGTCCAGCTGCAGCCCTCAGTCTCCCACCACTGCCGCTGGCTGTGGTCACCAGGCTGTTCCCATGCCCCTCACTGGCTTGCTTGGCATCTGCTTCTGGGAACGGCCATCCGTGTGCCGCTGTATCTGGGAGCACGTGATCCTGGGCAAGTGCCTTATACCCTGCATGCCTCGGATCAGACTTGCTGGGAACAGTTCCCAGGGACTTCCTCAGTAATTGCCCAGTGGTCTCTACAGTGTTTATTGGAAAATGGGGAGACAATCAAAGTAAACCTGTAGGGAAGCATAAAAAGATCAGATCTAATCTAAGCTGTGGGTAACAGCCTGGCTAGACAGAGTAAAAGCTTCCAGTTACAATTCATTTAAGAGCCTAACTTCTTCCTATTCTGTGCCTGATGCAATAGCTGATCTTTATGAGATAATCAGCCAGAGCTCTCCAGTTATCTAAGGGATGGCTTCACCTCCCACTGAGCAATGAAATACTAAGCCCATCTGATGTCAAATGGCATAATTTAACTGGTGGTAGTTTGCACCAGTGGTTATCAAAGAAAGATCTGACTCGGTATCTGCAAAGGTAATGTTAGTGAAAGGTAATATCTGTCCACTACATAACTGTGGGTTGTGGCAGCACGGCACCAGAAAGTCTGTGAAATAAAGAGTATTGTCAGCCTGCATGGGACTTTCATCCCCAGGTATCCCAAGCCTTTTGTGCTTGCTATGTCCCGTGAATCATTCCTCCCTATATAAAGACAACAGAGTTGTGTCTACCTTTCCAAACCGAAGGCTGAATTCCCACAACCACTTCACTGATTTATGCTGAGGACCTAGAAAACTGACACAACGCTATTTAAAAACAAGGTATGGGTATTACGATTTATCAGAAAAGCAGGGCTACCACACTGTAGTAAGGAAATGAACACAATGTTTTCTTTATCATAAAATCAAAGCATATTGCATTCAATAATTGCCAATTTCTTTTTTTTCTAATTCCACACATGTTGGGACATGGAAAATTGGGTATGGGGAGGCTTTTAAGGAGGAAATTGCATCTTAAAGTTTTTAATATATTTCCATAACTTCCAAGCTTTTCAAGAGTTACTGATGAATTAGGGGATCTCAGTCCTGAGAGCTGAATTTAAACGACCATAAAAGGACTTAAATTTCAGATGATGGGTGCTCAGCCATTCTGAAATTCAGGCGTTATTACAATGTTTCCAGTTAGGCACCCAAAGTCATTAGTCACTTCTGAAAACCTTGGCATAGAGTAAAAGAGAAAATCTCCAACTGAGCTAACATGTACAGTCTCGTAAAACAAAAACTAGAAAAAATGTCCTAAAGCCCATGAGTGAGTCAATCTCATTCATTGTGACTGTGGTAAGCTGTAAATTATTTTTATTTAATAATAGCTAATACCTGGCTTTTATACAGCTTTTTTTTTTTTATCAGTGGGCTATAAATGTATTATAATCTTTAAATGCAGCATCGTGGAGCCATTAGTACAAGAATTTAGTCAGTGGAGACAGACCATCATAGCAAAAGAATCCAGCTAAACAAAATATACACCAAAGTATTTGCCCCTTAGAAGACAATGGGAAATTTTAAGCAGGCAAAAATTCTGATGCCTTTCTCACATATTATTCTTGAGAATGCATTTCTCAGTCAGATCAAAGACAGTTGTGGTGTTATTTCTTTCTCTGTTTCTTTTGGTTTCCCCTACCAAGCCAAAGGGAAGGAGGTTGTATCGCAGATCCCAGCATCAGGTTTTCTCTCCTGTCCTTCAGAGCAAAAAGGCAGGAGGAAGCGCATGGATGCACGGTGTCTCCTAGGACTGCTTGCCGAGCAGTTGTTTAGGCATTTACCCAAGGCTGTACCTGAAACAATCCCCTGGCCCATAAGCCACAGGAATTGACTCAACAGTCAAGGGGTCAAAATCATCCTCCGCACCACTCTCAGCCTGGAGTATTTATATATCCCAGGGTACTTATTGGGGTACCAATAGTTTGGCTGCAGGAGCAGACTCATTCAGGATGTGCCAGCATCATGTTCCTGCTGGCCAGGTTTGTTTTACCAAGCTAACTGCTTGGAGCTAACCGCTGCCAGCCAAGCTACCGCATGCCTGCACCAACCTGATCAAGCGGAGGAGCCATTTGCAGATGGGTCTGGCTTTTTCAAATTCAAAAGTTTCAACTTTGCACGGCCAGCAAGCACTGGTGCTGGGCTCTGAAGCAGAAAAGCCAAAGCAGTGGTGGTTGCCCACGCAGGGCCACGTTTCATCCAGCGCAGCAGGTCTGTGCCAGGTCCATCACCCTGCAGCTTAGATAAGCCCCAAACTGAGCCTAGGTTGCGCTGAGCTCTACTTCTTTCACCACAACATTCTTGCTGTCTGGGGCCAAGTTTCCTAAATGCTCTTACACGGGGTTGAAAGTATGTGCAAAGCCAGGTTAGAGCGGCAAAGGGAGCCAGTCACCCAGCTCCTATATGAGGGCCTTATAAAGGTCACTTTATAAGTATTTTTGTAAGCATTTTTGTAAGTGCTGCTATACAGCTTTTCTGCACAAACCCATTGCATCGTTACTCCTAGCTAAAACTGGTTGCTGGACTGGGCAGGCTGAAGGTTGATTTAGGTGTGGCAGCTCTGGCAGTTTTCAAGAGGTTAATAAATAAAGTAAGTCCTTGTGAAATCTTTGCAGACAGCCTTGGTGCCACGAGCAGCTATCCTTTTGTTCCTGCCACAACCCTACAGCCAAGCCCCCTGACAACAGAGAAGCAGATGAGCATTCAGGCAGGATCAGGCCCAGTGCAACCCCATCTCACAGTGCATCCGAAATAGAAACAGATCCTGACACTGGCACGCAAAACAGGCAGCTCTTAAGGAAGGTAAGAATAAAACATCTAGGAAGAGAGCACAATCCGAAATGCAAGCACAAGTCTCCAGGAAAGAAGGAGGGAGAGGTGGATGCAAAAGAAGAGAGAAATACGTAATAGGCAATAATCCATCCAAAACACCAAAACAAATGTCCTGGATAGATGCAGTCAATACAATTTTCTGGATATTTTCTTTCTAGGCCAATCTCAGAATTCTGTGGTTATGTGTTAGTTTTATATATTCATTTAACAGTCAAACCAACCCTCTGCCTTATTTTTACCTAGGTTTAGAAGCTGGAGTTTCATTTGCTTTGCAAATAAGACTTTCTTTTAATGTAAAATGATTCCAGATAAAAAAAACCAAGCCTACACCTGACAAATTGTCACATAAAAACTTTAAAAAACATTTGTATAGCCCATCATTAAAATAAATACTACTTTTTCATCCCTAAGCGCAAAATATGAAATATTCACATAGGACAAAATATTGTGCAAAAAAGGAACATAAAAATTATTATCCCACTCCAGGAAATAGGCAATGGTTTTATTTGACTTATGTGCTTACACCTTTTGAATTTAATAAGTGTTTGCTTATCACTATGGAAGGCCATGCATGTGATTATTACTAATACATATCAATCAGTTCCCCAGGTAAATCAGTAGGTACCTAATTTGACCACATATCTGGAATTTCCCATTTTTTTAATTAGGAATTGCAATCACAGCATTATTTTCAGGAATGGTTATTGCTATTATCTGCAGTATTCCCCACCAAACGCTCTCTCTTCAAAGGCAGTGTTTAGAAATTCAGATTAGCCAAAACTCTACCTCCGTGTTTTTCACTGGTACATTTTGGAAATGTTATCCCTGGGTCAGCACTCATGTTGCTGCATTTTAATGAACGGTGTGAGCCCTTCTGATTTGCATAATAGCCGATGTTTTCAAATCCAGCCGGAGCTAACACCATATTATCCGCTTACACAAGAGTACCTGGATAGCGGTGACCTGGACATCGCGCCGTTGCCATTATTCAGTGGATGTCATAAGTGCTTAGAGCTTCTGAAAACCAGCCTGCATTTAATAGGTAGCTAAAAATACATAGGCACAGGCTTGCTTATGAGCTGTAGCCCTTTGGCCTCCCTACCCTGCCTACATGCTGGTGCCCCCAGCTATTTAATTTTCTTCTTGGCGATGGGGGCTTGGAAGTGCTCTGATACAGAACTGCATCGCTGTCACTTAGCAACCTTTGCTGTGTTCCCTAAATGAAGAGTTTTATTGAGGAATTTATGTAAGTTTGGCATTTATAACCAAATCAAAGGCTTTTCCCTCTGTCACCAGATAATTAAAGTATAATAATTAAAGTTTAAAATAAACCCGTGAGGGCTGTTTCTCAGTGATAGAAATAGGAACTAGGAAAAACTGATCTAAGGTTCTGCTGTCAGTTACTGAGGTTGCATCTACCTAATTTTTAACCCTCTTGCCTACTTGTTGTGAAAGGACACTGCTGAGCTGGGGGCTCGCTGGGAACAACTGCTGTGGAAATTGCCTCTTGCCAGAGCCTCCGTCAAGTCTTAGCTACGCTTATAGTTTAGTACAGTAAGAGCAACTTTAGTGGAAGATGTGATTGTTTCCTGATTTATTTATATCAGTGTAACTTCTAGGCTGGATGAATTTCAGCATTATGGCTTATTCCCCTTTCTAATGTAAATAATCATAATAAAGTATTATCAAGTATCTATGAGAAAATTTGAAGCAGCATAAGTGCATAGAAGGCTTGTTCAAATTTAACAATACACATACAGGTAATGCAGGACTATTTTTTGCATACACCAAGCCAGTGACTATTTAAAAATATGGCCCAGTAGCCCTGAATGGTTGAAAATGGCTATCAGTACACACTCCTCTGCTGAGCAGATTGTGGGCGACGGTCATCTCTCTGCACCTCTTGACTCTCTCCACCAGCAACCAGCCCACCCTTGCCTGCCTCTCCCTTGGCTGGCGGAGACAGTTCGGGGTGGGGAGGGAAACCGAGGCAGGGCTGCATGAGGCTGAAGACACCTTGTACCATGGGTCAGGAGGGCCTCGAAAGGACCATGGATGCTGGGTACACGAACCAGGATGTTGGTGCTCAGGTCCATCAGCAAGGGTCAGGATGCAGCTGGGACYAAAAGCCAAGAGCTGGCTGAGCCGGCTGCGTGGGTACAAGTCCTGCTCAGCCCTCCTCGCAGGAGGGGGTCCCCACCCCCAGCTGAGAACTTCCCCCCGCGCGGCCCCRGGAGGCACCGAGCAGGAGACACAGGTGTGTCAGGCTATTCGAGTGATTTTTTTCCCACAAGACAGCACCAAAAAAGGAAATGAGAAGCGGCCTCCTTCATGGCTGAGATTCGCTCTGGAGGGCTGCTTCTTGCCTGCCGCTCTCCTCCTATGTTGCAACACAGGAAATTTGCTTCTGCGAACACCTGGTGTTGTTTCAAACAGCCAGATGGTCCTAACCTCAGTCTCCTGTAATTGATGGCCTACTTGTCTAACCCTGTAACTATCTCTCACTTTAGAGACAGATGCTGCATCTCTCTAAATACCGTTCCACATTAAAACATCCTACCTTCCTGTTTCGCATATCAATCAATGCAGCAATTCTTGCAGAAACCAGCAATGGCCTGTGTAAACCAGGAGACAGTGGGTGTAAGCAAGCAGAGATAAAATTATGCAGGTTAAATTACAAATTGGATGTGTGGTTGAAGGATTTAGACTTGCATTGCAAAATTAGCTGGGACATAACCAGCAAGCAAGCAAACATTATGCAGTGACCCCAAGAGCAGATCTCCTAGCCGTTTGGACTTAGCCCACAAAAGCCAGGCTGCCCTGGTATATACCACTCTCTGTTATGATGACTAATGCTAATTTGGTGTTTCTATGCACCACCCTAACTCTCTGCCCATTTCCAGCGGATCCAAATAGCCTTACACATGCAATCTCCCTGGGTYTCTTACTGCAGGGATCATGATGAGACATCCTGGAAGCCACCACAGTACCAGAGGCCATTAGCGAAGCAGTGCCACTTTGTAAGTTTGAAGACCAGAAGCTTTTTACTTGGCAAATGAGGGTCTGCCTTGAGCTTCCTGCTTCTTCTCAATCCTTCTTCTGAACAGACCAAAGGCTGACCTGGGACCCTGACATCGGACTCAGGAAATTGAAGGTGAAGTTACTGAGGCTACCAAGACCTTTTTTTCCTGTTGTTAAACGGAGACAGTATTTCTCCCCCTCCCATAGGTCAGTGAGGACAAAACTTAACTGTTGGGTGTTCAGAAGTTGAGCCACTGATGGTGGTTCAAATATCTTTCTTGCATAACCCCTCAGTTTCATATCACAGCATCTCATAGGCATTATTGCCTTGTCCTCAGAGCACGCCTGGGACAGAGGAACTGCCATCATCCCCGTCTTGTGCATGGAGAACTGAGACACAAAGCACATTGAAGGATTCACCTCAGCCAACACAAGACGTCTGTGTCAGGGCACGGGGTGGATCCTGCTCCTGACTTGGGACCAGGTTTTTGCTTCCCAATCAGTCCTTCCGTCTTGGGCAGATGGTTTTGATCCTGTGATTTCTTTACCTGTGGTATGTCACCACTCATAGTCTCATCTGGATGTGGTTATGTCCACGCTCTCAAGTTCACTGATAGACACCAGGCATGTCACTTTATAAGGTCTGCCAGCAATTATATGACGATTACTATAAGAATGAAGAGGTCAGGTGTAGGATGGAGATGGACATAGTAAAATTTAGGTTGCAGTTTCATGGAACATAGACACAAGGTCCTGCTTCCCCCCAAGCCCATTTAAYTCACTAATGCAGAACAAAACTATCCCAGGAGTACAGCGAGGGGGTGGGGTGGAGAATCAGGAGCAGAGGAGGAGACAGGGAGAGTGACTTTTTCCTTCAGGCAGTAACAAACCGGTAGATCAGATCAGCTGCCGATGAAACCACAGCCTCTGTTTACAAGAATTTACTAGGTCAAAAGAAAATGGAAGTGGTTCCATGCCAATGATGTGCGCAGAGGAGCAGCCCAGAGCGAGAGAAGAAACGAGCCTTGCAGGGAGGTGTGATAGTTGTGCGGGCTCTCAGGTTGTGCAGAGAGTGCAACACGGGTGTGAACAGCTGAACTGCTCCCTACGTCACTGTATCTCAATACAATCTGTTACTGACACAAAACAACCAACCAACCGCCCCAAAAAACCATCCCACCCCATCATACTTTGAGAAATAAAGACATTTCTCATGTTATTTCCATTCACGCAGTACATGGATCGGAAATAAAGTCCGCAATATGGGGCATTGCATTTTTACATGATATCTGGATCCCTACAGGAAGGCAAGTATGACAATATTAGGTCTCCCTCTTTCTTTCCTCTCAATACTTTCCCAATAAAGCTGCTTCAGTTTCTGAGCCTCACAATTTTTCCTTCCAATTGTTGTCTCTGCCAGCTTGAACTTGACAGTTGAGATGGGTAACTGAAAGGTCACATTTTTAACATGATCTGTTGAATTCCTGCTTTCCCAACATGTTTATTTGCTCTCAAGTACAATTTTCTGTACATCCCCATCCACACTTTGTCTCTAAGAAGCCTGTGCTAGCAGAGCTTTTAGATTTTTCTGGCCTTTTTGCAGAACTGCAGGGATGATCTCAGCCTCCCTAATATGCTTTAATATGGTGCAGGCTTGCACTAGACAGAGGTGAAAGCAGTTCAGGACCAGGCAGTGCCTCCTCTTGAGATGAGCAAACTGAACTACAGAAGAACTGAAGCACTTCCTCAAGCCCATAGGAAGAGCCCAGCTCATCCCAAACCCCCTGGAAGGAGAGGTCCCAATATCTCATTATCTGGCCAGCTGGGACACACATGGGGAAAGGAGATACAGCCCGGACCTGGGACCCAGACCCGGCTCTTCCCAGGTACAGCGTGGACACGTCAGCAAACCAGCAGGGCGCAAGCCCAGGCCCTGGCACGCAATCGCCTAGCCAGTATGCTGCTGGCACGGTCCCCGGCACGACCTCGGCTGGGCCAGCCAGTGCTCCTCCAAGCAATGCCTGGGCACAGCCTGAGGGCCAGCAGCGGCCAGCGATTACCCCCACTTGGCAGGCAGGCAGCTGGACACTCGCCAAAGCGTGCCAGTTGGCAAGGGGGCCAAAGAACGGTCCCTGCCCTTTACTGGGCAGCGATTTATCTGTACAGACATAGCCTGAAATAGAAATAGTTGTATCTAGCAATGGGGAATGGAAACTGACCCGGTCATTGGTTTTGATGTATTTATGGCTGCTTGTAATGTAAATCTAAGTTTTCAGTGCTAACGGTCCAAGCTTGCAGAGGATTCTCTCCTTCCRCCACCATATTTTTGGCAAAAGTCAGAAGCAAATACATCCACATCTCCTGCCTCTTTGCTTCCAGTATCCTAAAGGGATGAGAGGGATCGGGAATTGGATGGAAATCTGTAGCACTCGCTATTGACACTTCAGATTGCGGTCGTAGGTGTGCGTATCTGAGCAGCCATCCAGATGCTAATGGAGCTGCTCCTGCATCAGTAAGACCAGAGAAAGGCCTCCCCTGTTTAATTTTTGGATATTTATTGGCTATAAATCAAAGGGCCAACACATATTGAGATATCAGGGAAAATGTCTTTTTTGCCCGTGTTAGCAGCAATGTTCTAAGATAAAGCTGTTATTTTAAAACATGATCTATTTTCACTTTGCACTAGTCTTTTTAACTGTCCTGAAAAAGAAGGATGTTTATACAATTTTGCAAAGAAACGTGAACTGTTCTACTCCATTTACATTTCTTTGTTCCAAAACGTATTCCTGTTGTTGAGATTCCAGCAGACAAGGAAAGCAGACACAGCGGTTACTTTCCAACGTGAAACTTAAAACCACAATCTCCCGCTCAGAAAACACAGAATGAGTCACAGGAAGGGGCCACTTGCTTGCAAAACTCATTAAAAGCAAGGCAAGGCAAAATGGATTTCCTGTATCAATAAATAGATTGCTGGCAGCAGGCAGAACACCTGACAGTGCTGGAGGCTAAAAACCAGTCCAAGCGCAGCCTTTCGAAAAGCCAGATCAATTCTTCAGCTCGGAAACTGTATCTCCCCAGTACACAGTTTTCTTGGCATTAGTTGGCTTAATCCAGCAAAGTGCTTAAGAACATGCATAAATTTCAGTGCAGGGAGGGGTGACTTAAGCACATGCTTAAATAGGCTGATAAATTATGTCTGTATTTATTTTCCAAAGCAAGCCTTATTAAAAGGACACACGCATGGTACTACAGAGGTGTATATACTGCAGGTGAAAGCTTTGTTTCCCAAGTTCATGAAAAAGTAAAGAAGCCCTAGTCCTGACCTAAGCTTAAAATTTAGCTGTAATTGCAACTTCGTTTTGCTGTTAGCAGTACCCCTTGGACACTTAAGCATAGATTTCCTCTTGGTCAATGTTATTCTCTCCTGTTTGGCAAATGAAGCCAAAATGGCCTTCTCACCTCTTCTGTGCAACACAGACACACGGGATTTCAGGCAAGACTGCTTAAAAGGCAAAAGGCAGAGCTCGGTGCCTGACCTGGTACCACCTAGGTTCAGCACGAGGATGGAAACAAGAAGCTGCTTTTTGGCCACTTGCTCTGTTTTTGTTCCTTTTCTCTAGTTCCTCCTAGAAGAAAACTTATTTCTCATTTTGCCTTTGTTTTTCTCCCTCACATTCCAATGGCTGGAAAGGTCTTGATGAGGATCTCTTCCCCAAAGCATCCAGCAACTGTAATCCCTCTGCATCACTGCTGGGTTTTCTTTAGAGCCAGTCTCTCATCTCTCATTTACAACAAGCCCTTTCCTTGCATATCTCCCACACACATGCTACAGAACAAAATCAGGGGCTGTATTTTACTGCAAGCAAAAGAGCTAGGGCTACTTGAGGTCGTGGCACTGTGAGTGTACTCTCTTCACCACCATATTTTGCTGGACTTCTGTGAAAAGAAAAAAAAAAAGCAAACAACCCAAAACCCCCCCACACCAAGAACAATGTCCAGGCTTCACCTTTTTATACATTCACAAAAGAGTTGAAAGCTATATTAGTTATATTCTTAGGCACTAGCTCTTAGTACCAACGGTCTTCTGCCTCTTGCAATGATCTATCCTGAGGTACTTGATGACATCTGCAATGCATGTTGAATTAAGACTATTTATTTATAAGGAAAAAATTAATGTAGTAGTCTGGGAATATTCCCCACCTTCCCCATGGCATCAAAAACCCTCAACTTTCTCATCTTTGCTTCTCAGAAGGTTTGCTCCCTCAGACTCCTCWACCTCTAGTGTTAATGGGATATTCCAGGAGCAATGAATATGTCCTTATAAAGTTTGGTTTGCTGATGCAAAAGCACCATTTCTCTGACTTTTAATTAAAAAGGCACCTTCATTTCAAAGCCTGTCTCCAGAGCTCCAGTGTAAATGTTTATACAAGCCAGAGACATACAGAAAATAGAGAAGACTGAAGCAGCAGTGACTGCAGGCTGCCCAAATGCGGCTGCTCTTGTATTTTTAACACAGAACTTGAGCTGCCGCAGAGCCTTATCAAACCCAAACATCTTTGTTTTCATACCAACCAACACAAGCCTGGCATATCACTGCGGCTGCAGTTAGTTTGCTCAGCAAACCCGGCAGAGGGAGCAAAAGGCAGCGCTGTGTTCTCACAGGCAGGAGGAAAGGGTATTTGCTTCTCACCAGCAGAATGGCCAGTGTCAAAGAGGAGAAAGGAGGGGGAGGGGGGGGTAAGCTCTCTGGTCTCATTGCCATGGATGACAACACTCCCACTTGAAACAGATGGCTAGTTTTTCCTTAGGTCACACTAGGAATTAGACAAAAGGAAGATTCAGAATAATTCAGGGGTGGGGTACGATTCCTGACTGGCCCAATTTGCTCCAGTTCCCGTCTGGCTGCTCTTGGCTCCGAAGTGCTGTTCCCATATCCCAAAACAGCCAGAGCCCAGGTCCTGGCCCCGTCTCCACCAATGAACTCTTTCCATTTGAAAAGGCCCTGGGTCAAACACCGTAGCTGAACAGCAAAAATTTTGCAAGCGCTGGAAGTTACACCAGATAGCCCCGATAAGAGACAGGCAATTGAGACCACAGCTACAAAAGCCACACCTTACAGAGTTTCAGCAGTTCTGCAAAAGCACTCCGCCACTATCAAAGCATACAGAAAAATAGAAAAGTCAGAAAAAAATTTATATTTGCCTTTATTACAATATATATTTCTATCCTTGTTGCATTCAGCAGATCAAAATGAGGTGTTAAAATGATTTTCATCATTGCAGTAGCACATACATATACAGAGTAAATACTGTATATAAATAGGCTTTGAAAGAATAATCCATATCTACAAATAAAAAATACCCAATACCCTCTTTCTCCTCCCTCCCCAAATTACAGCAGTAACATTTTATCTTCAACGTAACTAATGCAACAAGTATGGCATTCCTTCCCTCACATGACACAGCTGGAGCAGTATGGTCATCAGCTTCAAGAAAATAAACATTAGTCACTCCTCACTGCTGCATATTCTAGTTTATGTGTATTGTATAAATAGAATATACTGTGATTTAATGTGTCTGCATATTTATGTTAGCCAAATATTCTTTCTGTAACAGAAACCAGCATTACACTGCAAGCAAGGTTGAATTTTTTTCTTTCACAGAAAGAGTAGGAATTTGTTAAACCATCCCTTTTTCTTCTACATGAATTAACAAAGCAGTTTAAATATTATGCATAAAATTGCTCAGCTACCAAATCAAAACGTCTTATACTCTCTGAAAAAGTATGGTGATGTTTCTGGCAGGTCAAAACTTCAATTTTCATAAGTGTCTTTTCTGTGAGCAAGTTTGATAAACATCAGTTATATAAACACACATTTGTTTCAGCTATACTTCAACTCTCAGATACAAAGGGGTATACAGTATGTCAGAAGTAAGGCATTTAACTTCACAGAATCACAGAAATGTTGGTCAGAAGGGACCCCTGGAGGTCATCTAGTCCAACTCCACGCTTGATCTAGTGTTGGCAGTCATCTGCTTCAAGTCAGCCATACCTCTGTTTAACTGTCTTGAAAAACTGCGGGACAGAGATTCCGCAGCGTCTCAGGGCTACCTGTACCAGTGCTGCACTACGCCTAAAAATCTGATGGAATTAAAATGACCACTCGTTCACACTATCATTTGGTTTGAAATACTAATGGCAACAACCAACCCTGGATTAGCTATTTATTAAGTTATAAATAAATACATCGCAGGCTTTAATTGTGGAGAACTTTCAAGGACCATCTTTTCTGGTGGAAGCTACTGTGTGCGGTACCTTAGGAAAATAGATCTTAACGACCAGGAAGGATAAAAACCACAAAACTGACAGTCTCTTACTGAAAAGAAGGGTCGGTTTGGTTTTATTTTGCATAATAAATCAATTGAAATAGGCCTTTACCAAAACTAAATTGAAATAGGATGCAGTTAGTATATTCATCCATTAATTCAATCATTTATGACAAGTATTAATAGATACTTAAAGGAAAGTGTGGCTATATTTAGAGATGCAACCATCTCAGTTTGGCAACCTGTGATCCCCACTGATTGTCTTTCAGAAAACCGTACCACATTTCTTCCATTTGTAAGTAAAAAGATATTTGCATTTTCTTTAAACTTTCAAGAGAGCATTATCAGTCTGGGTTGTTAAACACGCATTTCTTCCTCTTTGTGTTTGTCTAATCCTGGTATCTCCAAAGCGGGCATGCACCTTGCCCAAAGCAGCAACGTTCATATGAAAAGGAAGACTTAGGGAGGGCTCACGACTGCACACTGCAGCTGTATAATGGATTGCACTTATATTCATTACTATTGAAGGCACAGGGAAATCATAAATTGGCCCCCTGACATCCCACATTAAGTCTGCAGCACTAAAAGTTAGAAAACCCCTACTATAGCGTTACCATTCTACCTACGTCGCTATCACTCTTTACATGCAAAACCAGAATTTGTTGAAACAGAACAAATGCGAGACAGAGCAGCTGTTCCCAAACTTTTGGGTGCTAACCGACCACAATCACATATTAAAATTTCTCCTGGAACACTCTGCCTTCCTATTATTAAACTCTTAACTGAAAACACTACAAAGCAGCTGCAAAACATGTACCATAGCCTCACAGATCACAAGCTGGCAGACGCCACAGCTTGTGAACCACTGTTTTAGCCATATTGAAATACAATATACATGGAATCCCATGATGCCACTTTCTGTGTTTCCGAGAACAATTAGACTTTTAAATATATTTTAAAAGGGAAAAAAAGTTTCTTTCCTAGCTGCAAGCACATTTGAGGATCGTTTGGCATATGGTCACTTGATGCCTAGATTTTAAGCAAAGTAACGCATTCTGTAAAGGCAGACCATTTGGAAAACATTATCAACTGATCTGCAGTATTGCTTTTAGCACGCACAGTTAAGTCTTAAGGCAGTCAAAAGCAGGTAGCAAAAACAGTATCTACAGCTTGTGTCTGGACAAATAACAAAACAACAAAAAAAAAGATAAAAGAGGAGACTTCATTATCTTGGAGGAGAGTAAATTGCACTAAAAGCAACCATTCTTTAGGATACAAAACCAAAAAAAATTCCATACACTAAAAACCTGAGCTGCATTATTCACCAGCATCAAAGTTCACATTTTAGCCAAAATAATGTTTCAAATGAATCTATTACATTTTGACAAAACCCTTAGTGTTCTTGGCTCAGTAACGATCTTGAAACTCAGCACATTTGGTGAATAAGATGTCTTTACTGAAAATCACTGACTTCAGAAAGATGGGCACTACGCACAGTGGCCTGTATCTTCCACTTGCACACTTACCTTAATCCAAATAGCTATTCTTCAAGCATGGTACTTCTCAAATTGAGAAAGACCGCCCGAATCTGGCCATCTTATTTAATTTGCTTTCTATTTAGATTACATATCTTTTATTTCCTCAGAAAAGTGTTACCATGTCAAAACAACAGGCTGGAATAAACCAACACAGCTCAATTGGCTTTGATAGTTACACTGATTTACAACAGCTGAGGACCTAGACCAGTAATTAAACAAACAGTTGTTGGTCAAGCAAGGGGAAAGAGGAAGAATCATTTGCTCCTTCAGAGAAAGGAATTTTGACTTGCAAAATATGGATTGCAACCCCTGTCCGTATCACCAGACAATGTCAGGACTGGCGAGCACCTTCAGCTCCCTTACTTGCAGGGGGTTCTAATGAGATGAAAGGTGACTTCAGTGATGCAGAAAAGATACAATACCACTTTACGACCTTATGGCATATTTAACTGCAACTCCAACATCACTTCATTTTTATTTGACCTTAAATAATGAAACTGCATGGCACAATTTGAGGAGCTAGGTGAAGAGCTAGAAACGCCACTCCTATTCCTAGTTAGACTCCTTGTCATCTGGAAACGTGACTAAGTATGAAAAAGCATTTCTAAATTTGCTCACAGCAAAAGAATACAATGCTCACAACATCACAGATTCCAGCTGAACTGTCAACAGCAAAAGCCAAGTGCTGTCCTCTCAATACAAGCTAACTCATTCTTTGAGCTGAGGCCAACAGTTTAGAGATGCAGTTAAGATGAGGCTGGATGTACATCCTGAGTTTCAAAAGGTGGTAGAGGTTCTCTCCAGTAGGTGAACTGACTGTAGGTATCAGAACAAGGGAAGTCTGAAGAGTGGCTTCTTTTCAGCAAAGGGAAAATGTGATCTACCACTTCACATAGTCTGACATAGCTGGAAAATAAACAAATAAAAAGAATGCTGAACCATTTCAGGTCTTCTTACTTTGAATTTTTGTAAGTCCCCAACCACTAAGGCATGGCTACTTTTACACAGACAAGTCATCCTCCTCAAATGAATAAAACTAAACTCGATTTTGGTGCCTAGCTTCCAGAGAGGATTTACAAGTCAGATAAGAAATCCATTCATTCTAAGCAACAATACTTACCTAGTAAGAAACAGATGCCATTTTCCGCCCAGATCACCTGCTAAAATATTCTAGCCCCCTATTTTGCTCCTCCATTTCCGTCCAGCTTGGCTCAAGCAGCTCCCTGCTCAATTGATTGTTCATATTTTATATGCATATGGCTCCCCTTCAATTAAGGACACTCTTAACATTGTTAAAGGCCATGTCCATTCAGTGTTAGGTGCTACAGCGCCTAAACATCTTGCTGGAAGCTCTCAGCCGTATCTTCAGATTTTGTTTTCTGGCTCTTCCAGACAGGAGCTCCAGGAAAGGGAAATTTTGAAAAGGCTATGAAAAGGCAGATGGCTTCAGGAAACTAGCTAATTTCATTTTTGTGTGGACTAAATAGTACACCGATAGTTCCTTTCCCTCTACTTTAATCATGTAATATATTAAACTAAATACTAAACAATTCCTTTTTGTCAGTTTAACTGAAGTGGAGAGTCTGTATTTTATTCTAAATTTTTTATGTTTTGTTTGAAGCATTTTAAGGAATCAAATGCATCTTTGGGCAACTTGAGTCATAAATTAGAACAGCGAGTTAATTTTGTCTATAAGGTGTTAGGGATAAGAGATTACTTACGATGAGATGTTTGTCTTTGCATGCTCTTGTATAAGTTCTCCTTTGGGGTTAACTGTAAATATTCTGTTTAAAGAAACTCCCACCTGTTTGTATGAATAAACATCCTAAACAGAAGAGAGAAAAAAGGTAAGAAAAAAAAAAAATCATGATTCTGCCTTTGCACAATAATGTTTATTCTTGATGGAATATATTACACAGAAGAACATATTTACACAGTATTGGTACTACATTTACCTAGTTATTGTGTAYCTGAAATTCCCTAGTATGTTACAAACGAGGTCAGTCTAACAAAATGCTCATGAAACAGACTATTTGRAGCTAGGTAAGGAGTTTGCCACTTCAGTTTATTGATCAAAATCATGTTCGTTTTTTTCAGTAACTTCCCTTGACACAGAAATAACATTTAATAAAAAACTGATGATATTTGGTGTAAAACCATTTGCACTTTCATTTTTCTTTCAGAGAATATTTCATTTCCTGAGTGTGTTGTAGCGAGTATCTTGCAACAGTGTACAGAGGTTAAAACATAACTGACATGTAAAATAGTGATTAGTTTGTAAGGACAAGGTTACAAAAGGAACAACCGTGTCTACATTAGAGCCCCTGGAAACATCTCTTAGCTCCTGAGTTTGGATTTGTGCCATACCCATATACTGACTCCACGTCAGAGCAAGGGGGAAAGAAGGGAAAGCAAGGAATATATGCCAAAATAGCAGCAGTGAGCCCCAGCAGGTAATGCAGATGCAACTCTGGGAAGTACAATTAGAAGTAACAATTAAGAATGTCTTCTAAGAAATTCAAATTGTTAAGGAAAGCAATAAGTAAGTTTTGATCTGTTCTGAAGAAAAGCTTGACAAAAGCAAAGATGAAAATAACTCCCAGAAGATCAGAGCAAAAACAAGCTTCCATTTTACTAATATAAATCATTGGATATGTTTTTTTAAAAGCTGAGGTGGTGAAAGATTGGAATGTTAATGAAGATACAAAGATTGTTTTTATCTCTATATTGTAAAGACTGTTCCAAAAGAATTAAGTAACTGAACAAAAGTGAACAGCAGTCACTTCAMGAATTCAGCATCCTGGCAGTCCATGCACTATCTACACCTGTAATATCCATGAGTACAGAAATTTCACTGAGTTTATTCCAGGGGAAAAAACAAAACAAAAAAACCAAAACAAGCAGCGCAGAAAATTGAGAAAGCGATGATCCTGATCTTCACAAAGCCAGTGGCACATCTCACACCTGAAGACTGCACTCCAACAGCRATCAGAGGAGTGAGTTACCAGTAATTCCTTTGGAAACATTAACTTACTGCTTTACTTGAAATTTTATTGAAGTATGCATGAAAATAATTATTTTATTTTATTTCCCTGAGGTTCAAAAAAATGGAACTAGAGGTAGACATCATCCATAATACAAAACCACAAAAGTGTCTAAAACGTTATTTCAGAACCGTATGTCTAAAGGTACCTTGATAATGGAAATTAAGCTGTGTATGATATAACAACTTAATATAGCAATTGCACAGTGAGGACCTCCTGTCCTCTCTGACATAATGCTTTTAAAAATGTAATTTGCTAAAAGATGAAGCTGAAAAAGTTGCTGCTCATAAATGTCAGCAACCCRAACAAAAATATGAGACAAATGTAGAAACAAAGTCCCATCAGAAAGGCATGCTGAATCCTCTCAAATGTAGCTACAACATCCATCGTTTCAGTGCAAAAATATCTTGCCAGGCACCTCTGTCCAACATTTAGGCATCTAAACTGCCCAGTCTCTGAATGTTCATATTCACACTGGCAATGGCCAGTGTCCACGTTTATACTGATAATTTCCCCAAGCTACCAATGTTTCTGCTAGTGAACGTATCTCAGCTCTTACAGCGCTGAGCAGTTAGGGCTGGAAACCATGGTCCTCAGGCGCTTCAGTGAGAGCCTTTAGCTCTCATGGAGTCAGTGGAGAAAGACGGTCACTTAGCACCTGAATTACTTACTCTCCAGACGTGTCCCATTTCTCTCTACCARCTAAAGAAAGAGGTAACGAACTGAAGTGTTCTCTTGCTAATCATACAAGCAAATATGAAGAGTCAAGGACCATTCAGCCAAGGAGCCATTCTCTTAAGACCAAATGGCAGGGCCAGGATACAGGTAAACAATTAAGTGGGTTTAGCTTCCAAAACAGGGTGGATACACCCCAGCTGCATGCCAACAGTCCTTAGCCATAAACCCCACACTGGTTTACCATATAACCATATACTACACATCATCAGTTTCTACAGCAAATACTACCTGACAATACAGAGCTGGAAGAAGTACAAAATGTTCTGTGGGGCTCCTGGGCACAAATAAGGAGCATCTGCCTAATTTTGTCAGCATCTAAATTTAGGTGCCCAGTGAAACTGTAAACATCTGAAGTAGGTCTTCTATATATACACCCTTCTGAGAGCAGGATGCTTTCAAAGATTTCAAAGGCACCTATAATGTTATCTACACTAGTAAACTAAACAGTGTGAGTGCCCATTCTCAGACTTGGAAATCTCTTGACACTGTGTCAGAATTATTAAACTCTCTATACCCCTCCCCTGACAAAAAAAAAAACCCAACAAACCAACCTCCCCACACCCCCACATACACACACACACACACAGAGTATGGCTATACCAAATGCCCACTGGGAAGAGTCCATGCCCCAAGTTAACACAGCAATCAAATCCAGAAATTGCCTGGAAGACTGCTAGCTGCCTGTGCCAAAACAGTCTCATGGATCATGTTAACAGTTTAAAAGAAGGGATAATCACATGCCAGGGTCCCTGCCTCTGCAACTGTTTCCTTTTCTGGATGCATAAAAGTATTTTTTGGGCTAGGACAAGAGTAAGAAAAGCCTGTAGTCCAATTATACAGCCTATAGTCCAATTATACAGCCTTCAAATGGGTGATGGAGATCTGTCTTCCCTCCTCTGTGTCAAACAACGTATCACTTTCCATGCAAAGTAGAACCTTTTGATTTCAGTGGGACATCCAAGTTCTTTTGAATGTACTTAGAGTTTGAAGAGTAAGTTCCACCAATATTCATCTGAAAACATTTTCTGTCTGTCCACAGGTGTCCACTGACACTGTATCAATGTGGACTAAGATGAGATCAGTGTTTCCACACAGGCTCAAGCATTTTTTAGTTAGGATTTCAACCGGTATTTACTGTTCTGCTAACTTATGCAGATATAATGTAGTTACTTTGCTGCTCTTCCATCTCTGTTTGCATCCTACATTGTGAGATCTTTGAGGAAGAACCTTTATATTTTCCTTTGTACAGGGCCTACTAAAATATTCTTAACCCCCACTTAAAGCTTCCAGGTTCTAATGTAACAGAACCATGAAATAACAGCAATGTTTCTGTTCTCTGCAATAGAAATAAATTCAGCTATTACTTACAGCAGGTCTGTTTCCAAAAGCAGCATAAAAGGGTTCTGTGTTAGGATAAAACAAATTTTTGATGTCTGTCAAACACTGAACTTTAAATTTTTCTGGCTTCTTTTCTATCACCTCCCTGAAATGATAAAACAGAGGCTGAATAAGTACAGACTAAATACAGCACAAACCATTTTATTATTTTCTTTATTCAACATTTTCACCTGGCTGGATACTCCTACAGAGCTCCCACCCTTCTCCAATAAATCTTCATTTGGAAATCACAGTGCCCATGAAGATAAAATAGCATTCCCAAGCTTACATAATGGGCGCAGTAAATAAATCCTCTGAAACAAGGGAACTTCTATTGAAACCTATGCTGAAAGATGGTACTGAGCAAGGATGGTTGATTACAGGGAGTAGCTGCTAAGTAAAGACTCGAGACATAAATTGTCATCAAGTAAACTGCTTCCTGAGAACTGCAGAATGATTCATAGATTGTATTAGCCTTCACTGTGCACAGCTTTTTTTTTTTTTTTTTTAAAGGATTGCAATTAGCATATGTGCTAGAAGCACCTCAGCCTGAAGAAGATACTTCTACAGTCAGGGTCCTCCATCACTGCTAATTAGCAGAAGTTAAGGAATAAAGGAATCGTCTATTTCTCTTCAGTTGCTCCTTACAGAATACATAATTCATTAATGAACAGAGGAGTTCTCTCATCTCTGGGCAAAAGCCCTTTCACAACAGCTTCTCTTGGCAAGGAGGGTGAACAGGTGGCAGAGTCTGGAGTTCCCATAACATAGGAAGATGCCAGCATGACATAAAAGTGCTTAAGCAGCTTAGAATCCCACATCCTAGCACCAACACATATGTCAAGGAAGATGTGAATAGTACAGAAGCTTCATAGGAGTAATACAGCCCTTTGGAACAGCAGCTCCATGTATAAATCAAAGTTTGAGAATGTGCAAAAGAGGAATAAAACCATCTTTCCTCAGTCTCACATACACCTGATCTCAGAGCCCTCAAAACCACTATAATTAAATCTATGGATAACAATGAAGTCATTTATTGCCCACACATCACAGCACTTACAATAGTGTACACTGAAAGATGGGCGTTCTTTAGTCTAAACAAGATACCAAAAAGAGTATCACTTTAAATATATTTCTAGATATGAGGAGCATAAGATAACAGTAACTACCCTTTCACTGCATCTATTATTTAATCAGGCTAAGTGCACTGTAATACCTCCACAGTCTCTTATATTTAGAACACGACTGGTAAGGCAGCCTGTAGCATGTCACTCAATCAGGAGAACATCTGAACAACCTTCCATTAAAAATTCTAATGAAATATATCCTGTCACTGCAGCTTTTAACAGCTTAAAATATTTTCAGTAATCACTTGACATGCTTCACTGAATTAGGAAGAAGGTATGATATTCATAATCTGTGCTATTACTATTATTCACTTATTACAGTTCAACACCTAGGAAGAACAACATTGTCCACACAGAATACCACGGTGCAGTCAGGAGTATAAAAAGTTCATTTCATTTTCACATTAATTTCTTCAAAACCCACCAAGTAATATTCTTCCACAAAAAATTATTTATGCCAACTGGAACACCTTACAAGTCAAGACAAGAGTGATTGTTATTAATATGTGAACATTTTTCCCATAGCTAAACATTAACACACCATGTTAAACACATGAAGTTAACAGGCAGTACCTATTGGTAAACAGTGAACACAGATGTATATTGAGGTATGTCTAAGAGATAAACTAAGCAATATGACTATCTATTGAATTTTGGTCTAACAAAATTTCTTCTTAATTAAATTTTGCACCAATACGTAAGAAAAAACATTATGAATGATTTSAAGCACTCCCATAAAAAGAGCTGAGAATTCAGCCTCCACCAACCTCTGAGTTTCTTTCTGCATAAAAGTGACATTGCAGTACCTGTGAAAAGCTGAGAATAAGCTGCTTGGACTCAGCAACACTGGCCCTTGAGGCAGCACAGTTCCTCGTTCATTGACCCAGTGCAAGTATCCTCTGGTCATGTCTGCCATTCCAATAGCGCGTGCTGAGCAATACAAAAATTTATATCCATTTCTGTGAACAGAAATAAAAGAAGAAATTACTGTAAAAATAAAGCAGGTATTTTGACATTAATAGTTTTGTGGGTTTATTTTTACATGAGTCAAATCATGACTGCTAAACAGACTTACGTTTAACCTAGACCTATTTAAAAGTAATAAAAACATTTATGCCAGAAACTTGGACAATTAAAATCTGTCTAGCTCCACTGCAATTAGTGATTTACACCTAAAGAGAGCTCATTTATCTCTGGTCTTCTCATGGCTTATGACTTCTTATGGTTTTCTATCCGCCCCTGCATAGTGGACCCATACTCCTTAGAATTAACTGAAATGACATCTGCTAAGAGGAAAACACTTGGCATAAAGCAGACGATGGTGTATTAGCCTTTGCTGTATTAACAGTGTTGTACTCCTGCCTCTTGGGCCTCTGCAACACAAGACTAGTCTATGTGCAGCAGTAACATATTCCTTCAAGTYGGAGCAAATTTGAACTTCAAAACACAGTATGAGAAGTAATCTTTGACTTGACACTGAAATAAAAGTTTTGGCAGAAGTCACAGGTTACCCTTGGTTCTGTTCATGATAGAACAGAGTCCAATGATGTTAGTTCAACTTAATAGCAATTTACTTTGCAAGTCCTATAAAGAAATTATTGTTCATAAAATAAAGAAATACTGTATTCAGTGCATGCATGGTCATTAAATTTAACTATTGAACATTTATATGGTGTTCAGCTGTAATATCTAGTCCCTACACAATTAACTCTGTAATTTGAAAAACAACATGACTCAAATCTTTTTTTGTTTGTTTGTTTATGATCACCAAAGCCATGACAATTGACAATGCTGGCAGGCATAGAAATAACAACTGCAATTTAAAAAATTAATTAACATTTTCACCAACTGTAATGCAGAGGTTATACACAGAACTAAATACTGCTCAGCATGGGAATTCCCAGGCTGTCCTGTCTTTTCTGTGATCACGTATGTCTATACAGAATAAAAGCACGGACAAGTGTCTCTGGCATAATTTAGATTCCACCATCCATAATTTATAATTCATCATCCATGTAAAACAAAAAGCAATAAACAAACCTTAGCATAACCCTAGTACACAGAACAAATCAGATTAACCAAGGGGACAGTTGTGATGCATACCAGAGGCTCTTCAAACATTTACAGTAATTTGAATATATAAGAACAGCTGAATTTAATGTAATAAAAGAAAACCAATTTTATCTTCTGCGTAAAGCAGAAATATCAACCTGAACAGACAGCAATCAGTAATCCTCCTTGTAAAAGTTAAAATCTGAATGCGTAACATCAGAATATATCAGATACTTCATCTGATCCCATTCAGACATCAATTAATTTTTCTCCTCATTTCCTTTTTTCTCTCAATTGCTAATCACAAAACTCACCATACTCTCAGTCTTTGATTCTTCAGCGTACACAATGGCTTGACTACATTGCAAAACGTATCCAGGGAACCAACAGTACACCTGTACTCTTCTTGCACTAGCCTTGATCACCTAGAAGCATTCCCAGATATCACCCCATGTGAGTTGGTACGGTCTGATTGTTTTTCTCCTGTTCATATTCATCAGAGGAAATACCCCCAGTTTTTTGGAATATATTGTTCTAGGTCATACCAGGATGCTCTCCCTGTTAATGACATTGACTGACCTAAAGCACAGCTGATCTACTGTTGCCCAATATTTCTTCAATAGCTAATGGAAAAAAATAGTTTTTTCAAAACATCATTAGATCTCTGGTATATAAGCTACTTTTTGAAGATGCCTGTCTTTCTCCATGGATTACACAGAGAGTACAAGCCACAAATAAACATGATGAAACCAGGTCCTTCCACCCACAGTGGCACAGAAGGTATTTATTACTGTGGACCAACAGGCACCAGTGCAGATCTACTGAGCTATAATATAGCAGCTCACACTGGTGTTGCCAGGTAAAAGCCAGTTCCTCAGGCTGATCACAGCATGTGTCTTACTGACTTTCAATGCCTTTAAATTGCACTTTAAGCAATGTTTACTTAACACCTACTCTCAAAATTAACCAATGACACAAAAATATTTTAAGACAGATCCTTCTTAACTTTGCAATTTAATAATGGAATAACAACAAATATTTATATACAGAAATAACAAAATAAATTGTATACTCATCAGTAGTAAAGATCATCATCAATGTCTTTGAAGCTCATCATTATTTATACAACAAATAAAACAACAAGAATATTAGCAGTGAGTATCTGAAATGGGTCCGTTTCTACTCAAGATAAGACATTATGCTGTGCTTTAAGGGTGATATTTGTCTTGCTTGACTACAAGCCTAATGTTTAGACAGCTCAAGTCTAAGCTGTTTCACTAAACTCCCTTTCTACTCACTGGAAAGAGACAGAACTCACCCAAACAGATTCATCCCATATGTTTTAGATTTCATCCCTGCATGACTCCAGGTAAGTCAAGTTTGGCAAGAACAACTCCACCTAGAGTGACCACCCTAGGCTAAACAGTCCTTATGCATTCCACAATCTCCTCAAGAAGGAGAACTAACTGTAGCTATCTGTTTGGGATGGTTGGAAGAGCAATCACTACACATTGGTAGGGGGCTTTCACTTTTGATATCACAAAGCAGGTTTTGCTCTGGATATCATACAGCAGATGTTTACACTGTGTAAGCATCACTGAAGTGATGAGATATTGATAAAATTGTCACCCTTATAGGTTAAGAGAAGCCTAGAGAAATTTTAATTTTTATGTGCAAATGAATAAACACAAACAAGCCACAGATGCATGAACAGATTTACTGAATACTCACTGGCTCACTTTATGGTACAACTTTGCAATCCCTTGGTGTGTCCAGTCTTTGCCAAGAGTTGGCAAAATATGACCTAAAGTATCTGACCTGAATAAAGGAAAAACAATGTAATTGAACTGAAAAAAACCCCAATACTTATAATAACAGATGAGGCTAATACAAACCCCATTAACTTATCTGGCTAGCGGCAAAGGAAAATAAGGTTTTCTGCAAGGTATTGATTGTGATCAGAAGAGGATGATTTTATTCCCCTTTCTTTTGAGATAGGCTGACATACCCATCCTTGGCCATGTTGTTTTAATTTGTCTTGTGCCCCAGGACTTGTCTTTATGGATAAGCTTGTGACCCATAAGGTAACATGGTAGTTACAGCATATAGGCTATCAATCAGACCTGTGTAGTAGGCCAGCCAGTACTAAGCATACTTTTTGAGATTTACATTAAATGTTTTCTAAATAAACCATATCTACCCATAAGGGAAGTTTATGGGAAATTACAAGCATGAGAAGTGACATTCTAACTTACTTCAAACTAACTTCTCCACATAAAGCCGGCAGTTGGTCACATATAAAGTATTATGAAATAGTTATACTGGTTTCAACGTATTTCCCGCTTCACACGAGAGAAAATTATTTACAATATAATAACATCTAGAAATTCAAACAAATGAGCACCTCACTTGACTAAGCATTACACATATACACAGCAAGAAATCCACACCCTGAATATCTTGCATCTTAGAGAGAAAACATTGGGCAGTGGCTTAGGATGGATTTGCAATGGTATTATAAGGTGAAGTGATTCAGTAACTCTCTAGTCAGCTCAACAGCAGAGAGAAGAGTAGATCCCATTCACTTTATTGAAGCTTCAAGAAACCAAAGGAGGGGGGGAATATTAATTTATGTTGGCACCAAAAAAAAAAGTTTGCCCTACAATGGATAAATCACAAGGAAGAAAAGTTTCATTTTAAATTAAGTATTTTAATTCACCCCAGATTGCTCTTGGAAATTATTTTTCCTTGTTCTTTTTTCTAATCAGATATACCTAAGTTTGATTTTGAAAGAAACTGATTTTGAAACAAATCTAAGCATTTCATTTTAAAAGGTCAAAACAAAATGCTTATATTTTTATTATGTGTTTCCCTGTTCCACACACAATTGTTTTCCCCCATGTTAAATAAATAAATAAAAATCAGCGAGTGAATCATTTTGGTCACGCCAAAATTGTGGGGTTTATCCAAAGTACTAATCTGAAACTCTCCATCAAATTCTAATTCTGACATTGATTTCAGAGTCCTGTCTTCTAAATAATAATGCCTCTCACTGGAATGCCCCAGTAATGCCTTTTAAAACAGAATTCATGTGTTTCTTCTTTTTAATGTCGCCAGTGTACTTCAGAAGTGTGATGCAGCAAAATGGTTATGATTTTGCAGAAGGTCCTCCAATACTACTGTAAATACTATAATGAAACACCAATCGGTGACAAATACTGGGCACATAYGGCATATGTCTTTATGAAATTAAGAATTCAGCTAATGATTCTTGCATTGTTTGAAAGCCAAATTAAAAAAATTTTTTAAAACCCCCACCCTACACCCCCCCAAAACACTACAATATGATGATTCTATGACTCAAAATTCCCTGTTAATTACTTTTTCTTTTAGTCCCAAGGACAACTTGTCCTTGCAGATAAAGCCTCTCCCTGTTCATGAACTCACCGTGTGATTGTTCCATCAATGTCAGAAATAACAACTTTATCATCCCAATTCCACAGGTAAATGATGCCTTCGCAGCGGCAAGTGCCTTGATACTGTGTTGTTACACTAAAGGTCACATCGTTGGGGCCATTCTTGAGCTTTAAGCTTTTCTGCAAGACATTATCAGCAAGATAATCAACAAACTGAGCATGTGAAATGGACACAGAGCAAACAAAGTCACAGATGATCATTGCCTTGGTCACACTGAACTTATTGCTTTCAGCAGAGCTATTGTCTAAATAACGATAGCAGAGGTTTGCCCTGTGTGGTGTACATTAGTCATTGATGTACGGAGCAGAACAAAACAAACAAACAAAAAAAATCTGTTTCACAATCAGGGATATAAAAAAAAAAAAAATCCCAAAAAGTTCACAAAAACAATAACAAATTATGGAATAGGGACTATCTATGGGGGTTTTCCATTCTGAGATACAGATACATATGCAGAGAGAAATGTGGGTAACAAGGAGTTCCATGAACTCTAATTAAGAGTGTTTATATGGKGATTTGTGTTCTATGGTATTACATCTCTTTCCTATAATAACCCACCTCTTATACCATATTACCTGTTACCCTTCAGCCTCCACCAAATTTCCTTAACTCTCCCACTTCCCTGTCCTTCCCTCCCACTGTCTCCTGTGTCACTTAGTGACATGCTGGGCAAGAGACTACTGATTTGATTCTATTTGTGGACCTAAACATTTTCACAAAACCTGCAGGAGTTTAATACTTTAAGTGTCTCTTTTTCTTAGTTATATTTCACTGTAATTTTTCAATTAGTTAAAAAGTGAAAAGGAGGTGGGAATGCAGAACAACTGATGGGTAACTGATGAGTCTCACCCACTGTTTCATCAAGAAACCAATCTAAAAGTAGTTTTAGCTTCAGCTAATTTCTGCAAGGTTTCTGAATCTGAAAAGTATCCATATATTTGTGTAACCCTTACTTTCTGTTTGCTGTACAAAATTACCAACACATCCCACCTGTCTCTTGGGAAAAATTCTACATTTCTTACAAACTATTCAGGCAGTGAGTGATGGGCTGTTTAATGCTGTACGCCTTGTGTGCGTTTCCTTCAGAAAACTAATTGGCTGTAGATAAGACAACAAAAACTATTTCCCTAAAGTAGCCCACTTTTCCAGATCAAATTGGAATGTGCAGAACTCAAAACTGTAACAGTTTTGTCACCATTAGTCAAAACACCTCTGTCACAGAGGAAGAGAATTGGCTCCCAAGAAATTAATAGCCTGGCCTCATAGTAAATTCACAAGCAGCTCTTTCAGAAGTTACTAACAGAAAGTCGTATTTATGTAAAACGTGACTGTCTGCCTATGCATGAGGGGAAAGGAAAGGAGAGGATGAATAAAAAGAGAAAGAAAAAGAGAAGAAAAAAAAAAAAAAGAAGAGAGGCCTGTGGGTTGACATATACACATTATACATAATACAAAAAGGACATGGTTCCAGCACACTTATTCAGGTGACAAATACATACTTTGGAATTTAATTTTGATATTTTTCTAAATGGGATCCCATGTCTCCCAATCTCTGAACCCCAGCACTTGTTGCAAGGTACAACATTCATGCTTAATACTGAAAAGAGAAGGGAAAAGATTTTTTTTGAAAATATAAGAAGAGAGCGAATTAAATGCAAGACATAAGAGCTAATTAAGCTTTGCAAGCCTGAATAACAGTATTGTTCATGTTGTATTAGAAATGACATTTCAGGACAAGAATGTAAAATTAACTCACAAGCTGGTCAGAAGTGAGTCGAAGTGTTTTTTTGTAACTGATTCCAGACAATAATGAGAGATGACTTGAGTTGGTTTGTAATGACCCGAGGTTTTGTTTGGCAGCTCTAGGGTCTTCGTCGCTTGAAGAAGATTCATCTTTTATTCTGGAACATTGCATACACAGAAAATGATGTTATCATGTCAGTAAATGCATCTCAGTATCCATTAAAAGTGCATTAACAGTGAGTCACCAAATAAGTCACTGATTCTCTGCTCCTAAATACTGTCTCACAGGAGGACATTCACATCATGGCATCATGGCTTTAAATATATCAATGAAGTGCTGAATTTTCATTCACGCATGTTCCCCATTATTCATACTTGGATTGTTCTAGCCATTCACTTGTCTATAAGCTAGTTTTCATTACTTAAATTTAACAGATGTAAATTAATGTGCCATATTGACTCAAAAAAAAATCTCATAGTGGTAAAAAAAAAATAATACCCATTAGATACTGTAACTATAAAAATTCCTCAGTTCTCAGATGAAGAAAGAGGAGTTTATTATGCTGGCTTTCTTCTTCCCCTTCCCCCCATCCCCCAAAGAATTTATCAATTAATAAAAAAAATCCAGGTGATGGAAATTTTATTACTAAAAGAGAAGGAGGAGTTACTTTCTATGAGCAACTTTAGATCACTGGATTATTCTTTTCCAGGATTTGCAGGATTACCCCATTCAGGATATGATGAAAAGTCATAAAACCTGAGCTCCTTTACACAATTCTGTTTAAAAACACATCAGTGTAATTTTTTTTTTTTTTCCTGCTACAACCATTTTTTCAGAAATTTGTTAAGGATATTTTTCTTCAGAGAGAAAGTTTTCTTAACAGTATACAAATCTATCACCTTAGGTGGAAGGTAAAATATCCTTTCAGATCCTACAAATCTCATCAGCATTTGGGCTCTTATTTCAATCACACCTGGATGTTGTTTGATGTTAGGAAGTCTTGACCCAATATCAAGGTACCGCATGTCATGACTAGCAACATTTAAAAGTCTATCTTATCCTTTGTAACATCGGATCTCAAAAGCTTTACTCAACATCCCACTTGTCGCATTCTGCTTGCAAGCAATAAATTCTTAATGACAGATTTCTAAGGTCAGTTAAAATTTAAACAAAGAACACCAATTACAGAATCTAGTCTGCTTGAAGTCTTAATTCCACTTTAAAGCTTATCTTTAAACAACCATGTAAGAAACAACAGACCTAAATGTCACTTGTCATCCTTAAAAGGAAAATCAGCCTTTCCGATTTATTCTGTGGCTCTCACAAACTCAGAGGCAACTGAGATAACAGCTAGTCTCCTACAGAATGAGGAATCCTCCTTCCAGCACATTCTCCTGACTGCAGCTGCTGACCTCCAGACAGAATGACAGTTAATGTCTTTTTGTTTCATAAATGTGATCCTTGAACTTAACTTAATGAGCATAAAGCATATTTGAATCTGGCCCTTTTCAGCTCTAAGTGCAGACAGCACACAGACGGGCTGTCTTTACAGTAAGATTTGTATGTACAGCAAAGGGGCAAGGTAGGAGAGCTGTCCCTGGCTAACTCATCCCTCCAAAGCCTCCAAAGCAAGTTCAAGCTCATCTTATAGAACCCTCCCGAAGGAAAGATTCTGGCCATACAGCATGATTAGTTTGGAGCACGAGAAGGAAGAGACTTCTGCAATCCTTGAAAGAAGTAATAGAAAACCATGACTACTGACTGTGAAAAAAACCCTCTGGAAAGTCTTAGGGCCCTGAACTTCCCAAAATATGCAAGAACAAATTAAGTTGTCAGGCCATAAATATAAGTAAATCAGAAATTTTAGCAACTGGGATCTGACAACAACATGGGTCATCTATGATGTTCCTTTGAAAATTCTACAGAGATACATATAGCTTCGGAGAACYGCTCCAACTATTGTTTGTTTTCAAGAGGCTGGAATGTGTGTCACAGAGCTGCCAGCCAAACCACAGAAATGTCAGAGCGCACTCGCAAGGTCTGCAACCCTGCCATGGGTAGAACCTTCCTATCTGCRCTTATTTAGTGCAATGAATAACAAATTAAACATATTTCACTGAYGCAGTATTTCTTTGTTCAAATATAAGAGGTAGCTTGCTTTCATTTTTAAATGGTAACTCCTGCTCATTTCAGGTACAGATAATTTTTGGGGTACCTGTTTGCCATGCTCATCTGTGAAGAGTCTTCTCCTGTAAGTCCACTCCCACTCATACCTTGCTCTGGCTTTGTTTCCTGTAAAAATACAAGTATGAGAAGCTGTGCACCTCCTGTTGGGCAGAGAGCAAATGTTTTTAGAAAAATATTTGAAAATCAAATTCTGTCTTGTACAGACGGTAAAAATCAACAGCATGTTTGTCTCCTTTGCTTGTAGGCAAAGTAAAACTTCATGGTTTTCTTAAAGAATTAAGGCTGAAGAAAGAACTAAAAATTGCAAATATAAAACTCAGAAGAAGAATTAAGATTTAGTTTTGCATGGAAGAAGTACAGAAATACCAGATTTCACATCTAGTACTGTTGAAGTTCTGAGATCAATCCCATAACTATTCAGTTCATGCACCTCAAATAGCTAGATTTCATCTGAAAAAGCAAAGTATAACTCTGGAGAAGAAAAAAAAAAAAATTACAATTACCTTTCATAGAATCATTAAAATATTTAATCCAATAAAACTTTCCAAACTGCTTTTACCTTGAGTAGATGCTAAGCTCTATCAATTTCATCCCACAAGATTTTTAAATAGTGAATGATTTTATGAGACACACAAACAACAAYAACACCTCCCCTTATCCATTTATAGCTGCCACAGCTCAAGAGATAACCAAATACTTCCACTCAGAGAGCAATTCTAAAAACTTCAACAAACTGTAAAAACTAAAATCTTGCACTCTGAAGCCCRTACCCACAGATCAGTACAATGGTTATTTCATGCAAGGCTAAAAAAGTTCATCGACTGAGGCACAACCATAAAAACGTATTAGAAGTCATTTTCTCCCCTCAAGTACTAATGCTTCAGTAGTATAAATTAATATGAAGAGGTTTTATTAGCCAACTTTAAAGATTAAATATGTCTAGACAGGAGATCAATATTTCATATGAAGTTTTGCTTTTTTCACTGTTCTTTAATGTTCATCCATGGCTTTAAGACTGTTACCACAAACTTTTAATGCTCAGAAAAGAAATTCAAAGAGACTTTAAAACTAATATATAGTCGGTTTTCCATCTTAGGTTTTGCTGAATTTTACAGCTCACACTACTCATAAATATGCCTGTTCTTCAACTATCAAAAGAAAGCTGCAGAAAGGTAGGTAATCTTCATGAAAACATTAAATTAGTGGCACAGCTCTTCAATTCTAGGTTCCCAAACAGAAATTTAATCTATTAGATAATACTGCCTCAGGTTTGTGTAATGAAATGAAAATAAATGCAGAACCAAAACACTGCAGGCAAATGTTTCAGGTAGGGTCTGATCCAAAGCTTTCCAAAGTCAAAACAAGTCAGACTTTAGACCCTGTTTAAACATCTTTTAACGCATATATCCTCAGTCAAATTGAACATTGAGTTATGCTCAGAAGCAAAGTTCTGAGGGATGAACGTGGAGGTATCCAGCCTTCCCACTGCAACCAGAAGGAGACTCTGCTTGCTTCTTAAACTTACCTCTTTAATAGTGCTGTTCCTCCCTCGCCATGAAAACCACCACCTTCCACCTTTTTTGGGCATCTTGTCCCTCATTATAGATTCCACAGTGGCCTGTGATAAATGGATGGTAACATAAAAAAAAACCAAAACAAAGGACAACCTGATATATGTAAATGAAAGAAAGTGCCAAACACACAATTTTAACTGATAATAAATAGAATAAAAGTAAACATACTGTCTGTGGACCATAAATTCTACTAAAGCAAAATCTAATGGTATCCAGAGCTGCTCTGAAGTAACTTAAGCATGAATACTTATGGTATTTTTAAAAGGAAAATGAAAAAGAGATAAAATCAAAGAAGAAAAAAAAAGCATAAATAGATATTAGTATAATGTCTAGAATGGAGGACTTACTGTTTTAAGTTGAAGTTACTTAGTGCAAATTATATTAAAAAAAAAAGAAAAATATCACTTCCTGAAGGAGGTCTCATGCAAAACAGTAACAAACCCACATGCAAGATGGTTATTCTCATTTAAAAATAACTACAAGTTCATATTAAATCACCAGTTTAGAAAAAAGCAAAGAAGTTACTAGCTTTTATGAGTTTAGTATGATGCTATGAATTTGATCGACAATGTTAGAACTGTATTTTTTAAAYCCTGGCTACTTTTCATTAGTTATATATACTAGACCTCAGTAGAGAAAAGTTTCTTTCAATACCCGTAATGACCGGAGCCTTATGCATTGTAACAAGGAGAGCTGAATTCTTTCACTCAGAGAGCAAGCAAGAGACGAAAGGGGAAAATATTACAGTAAAGGTGGCCACAGTGTTTGGGATGCCCTAGAATAGCTTAGCCACTGGTTGTCTGAGACGATAGCCTCCACTGTAAACAAAGTCACCAAAATAAAACTGTGACCTTGATTAGTGATTTAAAAAAAAAAAAAAAAAAATTTCAATGATTCCAAGAACTCTTGGCAGTTAAGAGAGAGGGTTGAGCTCAGCTAGTGTATGGGACAATGCATCCCTTTTCTCAGTTTTCCATAGGTTCTCTTACTATACTATCTGAAGTATATAAGAAAAGAAAGAAATGACAGAGGAATAAAGTTGAGCAAATAAGTTGAGAACTTTTTAAACAAAAATAAGAAAAACAAGGAGCAGATGGAACTACTGAGAATGGAATGCCACTGTTGAGAACAATGGCTACAATTTAAGGAGGTTCTCAAACATACGGACAACATCAAGCAGACGTCCTACTGACTTTTAGTGAGATAATTCATATGCTTACAATTAGACATGTGGTTAAGTGTATTTTGCAGAACATGAGTGATTTTTTTTGCAAAAACTCCAGTTTTCAATCACTTCATAAAGCCTGTTTTGATAAAGTATCTTAGTATTTCAATTCCTTAGTTCCATTATTACAGCAAATCAAAACTCTAATTAACAAGTCATTAAGAAAACCAGCAGGATGACTGGTAGAATAAGTGAGTAATTTTAGTTTCAGAGGTACAGTTCAGCCAAGTAAACCTTCCCAATCCTACAGACTGTTCCAACTATATACACTGGCTTCTCCACTAAATTAAAATTGCACTGTCTAGAAAGTTATCAGCATTCAGAATATAAGTTAACCATTAAAAAAATGAACACACTGAATTTCACACTTACAGAAGACTTTTCTTAACTGATAAACTGTATGAATAATGGCATAACCATAATGCTGTTGAAAGAATTGCCATTTCCCTTAACGGCAAAAATATTTCATTCCAATTCTTTCCATTTACCCATCCTAGGCAAAACCCAAAACATCCRGCTCAGGTATCAAAGTGTTTAATTAAAAATGCAGTTACCTTGCATTATCTTTATTGAAAGACCCAATAGGCACCTATCAAGGTCTGAATCACTCTCTGGAATTGCYCAACAAATACAGAGTAGGATAACTATACACCTTCTGTAGGCATTTGAGTTCCATGGGATGAATCCCACCTTTGATGATTACTAGAATATTTGCAGTAAAGCACAAACATCTGGTAAACCTGGCTTGAATTTCAAGGATGTTGCAGATGTTTGGGACTTTCAGGATCAATTTACTTTATATTAGGATGCTACAGTGCAGCTACGCATGACTGCATACATAGGTAATGTGGCACTGAGAAAGAACACAGTGGTAGAGCGTATTCTGGACTTTGAAGAAATTTTTATTCCACATTCATGGCAATAGAGATAGCATTTGAATTCACATAGATTAAACCCAAAGACATGTGAAGTACTGCAAATGGCAGAAGGAAAGTTCAGGTTCCAAAATTTATTAAATCCATGGCTAACCAGGATACAAAATAGTGCCAATGGTGATACTACTTCTTTATATACATTTACAGTAGTGTGTATTTCTGTCCTGAGCAACCATGTGGCACCAGGTCACGTGGAATTGAACTAAGTTCATCAACGCATTTAATATAAGCCAACATATATAGCTGTCACATAGTCATAGCTATCTGCCACTACCTACCTGGGTTGGTTATGAACAACCAACCCAGAAATAGAAAACTAGCAAGCTACAGGCCTTCCTTATCTAGTAGATAAAGCTTATTCACTGAGGTTAAAATTCCTGGCCTCTATTTTTATTTGATAATATGTGCTGTATACAGATAAAATGGAAAGCAGTCACCAAGTATTCAGCTACCGCAAACACTAACATGGGTCAATGCAATTTATGTTTACAATCCATATTAATGAAGGAAAACAGGAAGTTTTCCTTCTTCAAAATATTTGTAATGATCTTAGCCTAGCAAATAAACACTATTCACAGACCAAATTTAGTCCTGCTTATTTAGCCCTTAGCATAACCTACATGAATGGTTATGTGTGGATAGATACTACTGATGTGCAGATTCTCTTGTACAACAACCCTCTTCCCTGCCTTAATAAATGGCAGAATGTCACAACTCCTCCTCTGACCAACCTTCACGTTCAATCTCACCTTTGGCAAAGGCTTCTGGAATGCCTGCATTGCCAGCAGAAGGGGACCAGCTGTTGTCCAGTTGTAGTACCTGGGCATGCAGGAGAGACGATTACTACATTTTTGTAATCCCAAGGTTCCAATTCACAATCTACCTAGTGTTTATCATCTGGCAGGTTAAAGCCATGAAGCCTCTTTAGCACAGGTCAAACTCTGGCCTGCACCAGTAATAGCAGACCCACCTTATTCCACAGTATGTTCACAGGTATTTACGGCATATACTTTTCAAGGTACGCAAGAGAAGCTAGGTCCTTAAGTAGAAAGGGTATTTGTCATACATTCCTCAGTCCTTACTATACCTCATTATCACAGCATGAGCTATATTTTTTACAAGCTGTTTTCACTGTTTTTCCATCAAGGATCTACATAAAAGTTAGGGGCCGTAGTCTGTAGGATGTCAAGCTTTTGCTATTATGTGCTGAACATGGGTCAACTCTTGTAACAGACAGTAGGACAAATACAGTATTATCATCCATCTGTCTAGGGAAGCTGAAGCTCACAAGACATTCAGAGAATATGACAGTAAGATCCTCACTAAGTACTCCTCTCTTCCCAACATATCAGTAGACAGGTAAACATTACCATCAAATTCAGAGTACTATGGCAGGGAAGCAATAAGTGACTCACCCCAGACCACAGAGAGGGTCAGGTATGAGGCCATAACATACACGATACAGACTATCATATAAGGATGCACCAGGCACGTCAGATTTGTATGAGCGATGTCTATGACTAAGGGTAGCCTAACCTCTAAGTGCAGCACAATGCCATGATCTCTCCTCTACTCTGTAACATTGTATGCCAGGTGCAAGGAGCTCTCAAGTTAAAACATCCTCCAAAGAGCTGCATCTGGCATAGACCACAGTGCTGCACTGCTGCCAGCAATATAAACATATGAAACAATATCTTAGCCTTGCAGAAATAGAAGTCTCATGCTCAGTGGGTGAAGTTTGACAAGTCTTGAAAAGCAATGCCTCCATAGAGGCATATTAGCAAAATATTCAGTATATACAGACAAACTGCTGGGTACAGAGTGCTTGCAAGCAGACTACAATATCCCTGTAAAAATTAATCATCCAAACTGGCTCAGGGCAAGCCTTAGCAAGTTCACATCCTATTTCATTTTCACTCTGCCAATTGAGTGTGAACACTATTAGCATTTAATACTAGCTTCTTGAAATTCAAATTGCGTCAGTTAGCTGTAACAGGTCATCTGAAACTGCTCTTTACTTTCAATTTAAAGGAGGAAAGGTAACTAGAAGAGCCTGAATTCACTAGAGAGTTAACTCTTTCTGGATAAATCTAAGCTATGAACATTAAAAACCTATTTTTCAGCTACGGTTAAACTGATCTAATGCACTGAAGAGCCACAGAAGTGTTTTTGTTATAACAGTAAAATATTTTTTTCCTGAAATATACTTACTTATTTCCAATCTTAACCACAAGGTTAGGGTCATCAATGATAGCAGGATTGTCCACAAACTGCTGATATGTTACTGCATGTTCCAAGAATTCTTCTGTGGGGGGAAAAATTACAGATGTAAAGCATGCATTTATGGATGCCTGGCATAGGCCAATCTAAACCTCTTAGCATCTCTCAGACACGTAGGTTTCACATTCAGGGTTAGCCCTTCATTACTAGGGTGCTGAGATTAGCAGCAATATGGAAGCAAGATGTTCAGAGACTCTCAGTCTCAGAAGATGCTGAGGGTTTCTTTGTTAGCTGCTGGTGCCTTTCCTGTTCAAAACACAAGCTAAGTGAAAGTTCAGGGATGGAACTGTGAAGGAGGAAAGTCAGGCTTCTAAACAAGGCAAGGAAGTACTTTGTCATGCCTTTCACTGATCCCCTGTCCAAGTTAGGAGCAGGAACTGATGGGCACAAAACTCACAGCCAGAAACTTAACCATCACTTGTAAGGCCTACAGCAAAGTGAAAGTGTCTATGAATAAATACCCCTTCCACCAACTGTGATTCCGTTCACAAAATCTATGTAATTTACAAGTGACTCAGATAACAATACAACTCTAGTAAATCACAGTGTATTTGAAGTGTTTTAATAACTAGCTTCTCAACAGCAACCAGTGTACCATCAGGCTCATATGATTTTACAACGCCATATTACTGCAGAAAGTGCAAGCCTTAATGCATTTATCTTCACATTATGCAGCTGGAAGTTTAAGGCACAGAGCATTGTAAATGATTTATCTAAAAGTCACACAAGAAATTGGAGGTAGAGCAGGAAGTCGGGTTAAAGTTTCCAACTCCCCCTCCTAGTGTTCCCATTTACAGACCACCTTTTTCATTCCTGACACTGACAGCTGTGAATTTCCTAGCTATATACTGTACCAAGTGGCAAAAGTACCATTAACACTATTGTGATACAGAATGTAGTACTATCAGAAAATAAAAACATCAATAAAATACTTCCAAAAAATTTAGTATATAGTGGATTATTAAAATGTGTTAAAAATAGTAAGTCCTACATAAGTCTACTATTTTAAGTATGACAAATTCTAGGAAACTTATCATTACAGGGACAGTATTTATCTTCTCAACACATTCTTAAGTACAGCCACAGGAGGGCACTGCTTCCTCAGTCTAGGATGCTAAAACTTGGCTGAACGCACATGCCTGTAATTCAGAAAGTCATTCTGTACCTTTGGTTATTTCTTTGTTGTCAGTAAGGCCTCCGCAGAGAGAAATGGCAATGGAGGGCAAATCTCGAATTCCATCCGAGGTGCTTTCAACTCCACTGTCAACACCTGAGCTCCCAACAGACTGCGGAGACTGGCTGGCGGACCGCGGCCCCATGTCGTTCGTGTTCTTGCTTTGGACATTATCCCCGCTGGAAAAGAAAAATCAGGAATTCAGTCTTCATTTATTCATTCCCAAATTTTCTCCTTCAACAAGCACCATTGCCATAAAATTTAAACAAAGTAGTATAGGCCTCATGTAGCCTCAAATATTAGATTGCTTCTACTTACTTGCCTAAATTAGGCATGTATAATTATAGCTTCACTTACTTACAAGAGATAGGAAAAATAAGACAATAAACTGTACAATCTTAGTAGACAAAATAATGCTACTATAAGCAGAGTTTATACTAGTGGAACTATTCCCACACAGGAACAAGAATRAACATATTAGTTTATTATTTAATTTATATTAAACTGATAGCTAAACCCAAAACAAAGGATATGTATGTTTGTGTATTTATATGTCATGTATATATAAATAAAATACTCTACATATAAACTACTAGGATTAAAATTTTAAGAAACAATAAATCATTATACCCACTTAAAATCTGTGTATAGATGAGATCATTATTACAAAGTGCAGGCTCATCAAACTCTGCTTGCCATTCCAGATTTATATGAATGCATTTGAGAATGGAATTTTCAGTCCAACTTTTTTCTCCATATTACTAATCTTTCTCAGTTTTATTGAAATGCTAATATTACAACAGCTGAGTTTAAGCAAGCAAGAAAGAAAAATAAAACATGCAAGCTACTTTAGTTGTTGCTCAATTACTTTAGTCAAATGACTAGAGTATGATGTGGAAAGAGGACTATAAATGTTACAAGAGGCTCTAATAAAGATCGGAACAAGTTGGAAATTGTATGTTCAGGGTGCAATATTTTCATAAATAGATCTGTCACGCGTCTTCCAAAAATTATTTTCTGACATTCATATTTATAGGTGATCACCCACAGTAGAACAACATTAGAGGAATAATTTTGTGCTAATACTGTTAACAGTAAGATATGTTCTTCACAGTAATAAGCAAAGACATGGGAATAAATATATCCCAAGGCCAACTGCTATCCCAGACCATGTAACACTCACAAACATCAGTGTACATTACATAACAATCCACAATCAATATATGATGCTTAATTGACCAAAACAGAAAATCAGTTTCAAGCACTTCTCAGGCCCAAATGCAGAGCCTTCCAAAAGCTCTAATATTCCTCTCTACAGAGTTTTATTTTCCTTCTGCCTTCACCTCTGCTTGGACTCTGAAAAAGAGGTCTTATCTTGTTGGCAATGAAGAGTTTGATCTAAACCTGGAAGGTGACAAGAGCTCTTTAAATAGTGAAAATATAAGCAAACGACTTATACTTCTTGGGGAAATAAAGTGCAGCAACTTCTGGATCCATGTCAGTGAGGTCATCTAAATAGACACCATCAGCACCAAGATGCCGGCTTCGTTTGTCTGTAAGGGACAGCACAAATAAGCCTATTAATGAGCATTTCCTGAGTAACAAGCCAGAACTGTTATTACTGTTCAACTATTCATTTTAAGATTGAGAAACAAGACAAGTTATAACAGTTTGTGAACTGTACTTGTATAAAATGGTACTGCCAAAAACTTCAAAACAAGTTGCTCATATACATTGTTCAGACTTTGAATACACAATATGGGACAGCAGAGGACTAGTTTTGAGATATGCTGAAGCCTCCCTATCCCAGACAAAACCACTGGGAATTAGAAGTCAGTGGTCACTGCAGGAAAACAGCAAAAAGAAAACTTTCTCAGTATTTGCATAGGCCTATTATCACAGTAAGGCAATCAGAGCATTTAACCTCCAAGAACTAATCTTCAATGCCCCCTTGCAAAAGGGAAATAACACGACAGGCTATACTATAGTCACTAATACACTATAACTGGCTTGTTATGGAGACAACTCACTGTCTAGCACATACAACTGATGTGTTGTGTGTGCACGTGCACCATTGCAGGGGACAAGACAACCCTCCTAGGTCTTTCACTAGTACCAACACACAGAGTCATCACTGTCCTGTTGTTGCTGGTACAACTAGACAAGTAACCACTGTAAGGCCAAAACCTAATTTGGAATTCATTCTAAAACCCACAACTTCTCACTGTCCCAATTTCCAACACCAAACATCAGAAAAGCAATCAGAAAAAAAGTTATGTAAAGACTGAATAGTAAGCAGAGTAACACTGTCATTTTTGTCTTCAAAGACAGTGGAATGCATGGGGAAGTGGCTGAGAAACTTGTATGTTTACTGATTAAAAAGCAGCTGCACAAACTAGGCTTCTATAGGGCTTACATGATTATAGAATAATCAGAGCTCCAAAACATAACATTTGTAAGCGAATAAATTTCATGTGAAGATTGTAACACTTATTATAAAATACCATAGATATAGAGCCCAGAAATTAAGAAGTAGAAAAGCAGACGGAGTTATATTTCACAAATTCACGACAGGACGTGTACCACACAGAACTGAAATTGCTCATGTGAAACAAAAGCACCTTATTTTATGGCAAATCTGTTGTTTGTGCAAAAGACATACTACAACTTTGTACTAGAGCAGAGAGGTTCCACAATTACCAGTGACACACAACAACTCAGAAAGTAGTTAGAGCAGGTGAACCAGCAGATCTACAGTGTGCTTGTACCAAAAAGTGAAATCTCTAAATCTGTCAAGTATGGATGAATTTGGAGCAAGTTTTGCAGTCTTGCTCATATGCACAGAGCTGCCAAAAATCCCAGACCAAGGAGGATCTTCTATCTTACCACATGGCTCCTGTGAACAGCCTGTTGCACAGCTCAGATTTTGAAGGTTCTTTCCAGCGCTTATTCCTTTCCAGATCTGAAAGTGCCTTCAGGGCACAGATTAATTTATATGACAATGAGGTGCTTTATCACCATGAAATTTAAAGACAAAATCATACATATAAAAGTCCAGAATCAACAGCTTTACCTTTCTTTCTGGAGGGGGAATCTGTCTTGCCAGCTGGTTGGGCTGAGCAAGCTGCAGCTTGTTTTATTTCTTCATTGGCAGGCAATGGTACAGCTGCTCCTGGAGACTCTACCTCTGGCTTATTTGTCTCAGCTGGTAAGGGCTCACTTTCATCAGCAGTTGCTGCATCTGCTTGTCCAAGAGCAGGTAGAGTGTTAAACTCCTCTATAGAAGAACTTTGGATGACCCGAAAGTGAGTGCTTTCAGAAGGATTTACATCCACCACGCTGGGTTCCTTTGCTTTGAGCAGAGAACTGGCCTGTTAGGAAAAATAAACAGATTGCTATAAAGAAAAGCTCTTAAAAAATGCAACAGCCAGAGTTTAACCTGTTCTGTTCACTCCAGTGAGATCAGATTCTCAAGGTAACCAACTACAGCAGAAAGCCACCACTAACTGAGGTGGAGACTACAGTGTACAAAGACCTCTCTGCTGGGTGTTTGCTTGCGCAAAATTCATCTGTATCTTGGGCCAGGAAAGATTTGTTCTGCCATGTGCTCTACAGTCTTCATTTCCCACTCATCTACCTGGGAGCACATCACAGCTCCCACCCTGCCCTCCTCCCTTCCTGCGCAAATCCTAGCTTTTCTTCAGAAGGTAACTGCAACAAACATGAGAAGGGAGCACAGACTGGAGTCCTTACACAATCAGGATGCTCTCAGGGACCAGGACAGGGGTACACTGTCATGCATCTATACCCCAGATTTAGATTTTAAATCGCTTTATAGGAACAATTCTAGATCATCTCTGAGTGTGGGACTGGAGGTGTTCTTACAGAGGGGAGCTGAATTCCTACAGCAGCAGCTGTATAGCTGTTAGAACCTTCACGTCATAGCAAACAAACTCTTACACAAAGATCAACAGCATCCAAAGCATAACTCCCAGATCAACTCTGAATAGCTTGGCTAGGGACACAGACAGGGACTGCAGAGGGAAAAGCCTCCAGGAATAAGGTTTGCAATACACACCAGGCTGTGTGACTGGGATAAAAATGAAACACCCAAATCTACTAACAAGAAACCCTAAATTCTAAACTAGAAATGCCAATTTGAAACTCCTGCCTAGACCTATGCTCTTAAATCAGTTCTCTATGTACAGAAAAATATCTCCCAATTTTCTTGTAATATACATGAGGAGAAGAATAATGCAGAGGTGATGGGACAGCTCATCTTTGGCCTACTAAAGAAGAGGCCAGAGCTCTTCTGAAGGACTTAAGAATTCTGGATTCCCATCCCTGCTTTTGTCACTAGCTACCAACAGCGAATTAAAGATAAATTATAATAGTGCCATTATAATTCTGATGCCACCACCAGAACACAGAAGCCTTCTTTCTGAGGAGGATACCCACTTCCCTGGCCTGCAAAACAGGAATTTTGTTTCTTTATACTGTTCCTGACCCCATCATTCCTGCAGTCCTTTCTGCAGAGAAGCCAAYCTTCCGCAGAAGGGGCCAAACCCTGCACCACCCCTGTCCCCATAGTTGCAGTATGCCACTGGAACCTGACTTTACTTCTCACACCCTGAGGCAGGCATAAGCCCTAAGTCTCCCCTTTCCTGTATGAATGCTCTGACTCCATAGCTATCATAAGGAGCCGGCCAGCACCTGACTGACCTGCAGTGTACTCAGCTGCACATGGCTACTGTGCAGCATGGGAGACAATGCTGCTGGCACACTACAGATCCTGCCATCTAACTGGGCCAAAYGGCTTCAGGGAAGGGACAGGCACCAAGCCAGTCGGCTCAGCCAAGAGAACAGCACGTCTAGGCATGCAGAGATACAGAACTGCAGGTGTTTCTGGATGCTTATGTACTCAAGYAACCAATTTTAATTTTTGTGAACCACACTGCTAACACCAAGCACCTGATTTCCATCTAAGAGCAGTTATAAATTTCAATGATTTACCAAAAGGCACTGGGTTTGATTTTATATGTTATTTAAGCTTCTAACTTTTACAAGACTAGGTCTCAGGTACTTCTTCATTTTCTGCTGTATATCATCGGTGTTGAGAACAACCATGGCACGAGGTACTTTCCTGTACCTCCTAAGGAGCAAGATGCAATTCTTTTACATAAAACATTGCAATTTTATGTAAAAACAGGATCCATTCCCTCTTCAGCAGTCTGCAATAGAATAAGCACATGTGCCCCATCAAAGCACAATAGATGCTAGCAGGAATTAAACAAATTACATTGGATACCTTTGCAGCCTGGGGTAGCTCTCCCCATGCCCAGTGCATGTGGGGATTATTCTTCAGTCCACTTCTGTCCATAGGTTTACTGACTAATTCTGAGTCACTTTTAGGAGTAGGAGGGCGTGAACCTGATGGGCTGAAGAAAAACAAACAAAAAATATTACAAAACCAAAAGTAACCACAATGCACTAAGCACTTTCCAAACTGATATCCACCAACCCAAAGCATTGAAGATCTAAATAATCATTAGTCAACTCAAAGTGTGAAAGCATGGAAAAACAGTTTAAACAGTTCAGGATCCTCTTAGACTGGCATTCAGAGGTCTCATCCATTTTTTAGTAAGTGCTGTCACAGAAGTAGGATTTGAGAAGCTGAAAGAGATGGAACAAGAGCACTGGACCTGAACATTTCGGGAGGATTTTTGTTTTTCTGTGTGGAAAAAAGAATGGGGATGGTACCAGCAGCAGTAGATTAATAGATGTTAGTATTGTTATAATGGATGTGAAGTGCAGAAATTACTCACATCAACAAGACACTTCATCCTGACTAAGTAATAAATTAGTCTAAGGAATCCAGTTGGTTACTTCCTTATACTAACTTGCTCAGTTCTACCCTTGGATGCATGTTTTGGGGAAACCAGCAGGAGAGCTATACAAAGGATTTGAGCCCTTCCAGTTCAAAAACATTTCACTGTTTGTTTTGTTGACTACTCAATATAAAATATTTAATAATTAATTAGTAAATTATCAGTTTGTAGCATATTCTTAATGTGGTGAAGTCAATAATGTGATGTCAAGTCAGCCATTAATAAATAATGATTCACTGATYTCAAGGACAAAAGGAAAAATTCTGATTATCTACTCTGCCTTTCTGCAAGTCATAGAATTTCACCCAGAACCCCCTGAACAAAGCCCATTATTTTTTGTCTGAGCCACAGCATGTCTTTGGTATACTTGTGCGATCCTGATTTAAAAACTACAAGCAACAAAAGAATCCACAACATGCCTAAATCAAAGGTCCAAACTGAGTTACCCTCACTCTCAAAAACAAAAGGCTTCCTACATTTAGTATAAATTCTTCATGTTTGATTTAATCTTTACCTTCTTCTGGATAAACCGAATATCCAAACCAGTTTTGCTCTTTCAATGTAAGGCAGTTTTGTAGAGCTAGCTGGTCGGCAATTCATTGGTCACAGGAAAATAATACTTCACACTAACACAAAGCAGCTTTTAAAAATCTGTGAATTTCACATCTGAAAAAATAGCAACCTAATTATCTACATTATTTCYTGTTTTCATCTATGTTGCAGTAAGGTATACTTTGAATATGGACAAACACTACAACTTTTTAGATTATTATCTGTAGCTAACTAAACTATAGAATTTATAAGCAATGCAACTGTGGAAGATCTTTTTTGGTCCTAAGAATTTCAAATTTTTATTAGTCCTTAGGGTATAACCCACCATTTGACAGATGAAGGCACCAATACAATGTGATTTTAAAAGTATTTTCAAGCTCTAGGGATTCAAGAAATGCTGCTGGGTTTTTCCATCAACTTCTACCTCTCCCACTGACAAGTTTGTAGGATTTGCAGTATTTTCCATGCATCTAGGGCCCATTGAAACCTTGGAAATCAGGAGCCTGGGCACTTCAGAAAAATCTCAGCAGGCAATAATACTTCTACCTGCTGCTTTAAGCCCAAAACATCTAGATTTAAGGAAGTGTTGTCACTGCACAAGTTAATCTGTGCACTACACACATTTTAACCTTCAAAATACCTACTGTTTACTTAGAAAAATCTCCAGTCTGGGCTTTGGGGTATGTTCAGCCCAGGTTCACTTACCCAGCCAGACGACCTGAGAGAATACAGGCATTGCTTCAGTTTGGGCTAGAACCTCTGCATTTTGCAGTGAGAACACTGATCAGGGCGGTAGCGGGGGGAACCTTGCCTTTTCCATAATTTTCCCTGAAAATACAGTTCCCTTGTACACACAACTGAGTGGGGAAGAAGCCCAGGCTGTTACTCAGCACCAAGAACCATGATGTATATTCCCACCACCCACAAACATTAATACAGGGTTGGTGGCCTCCCGATGAGAGCTGGTTTTCCATTACAGAGAAATGCCTTTACTTTTTTCTTCCTATGCCATATTGTTTAACACTCAATAGCTACTCTCTCCAACTAATATCCTTCTGGAACAGCAACAATAATCTCTGTAGTTTATGGACGCAGAYGGTAATTATGCCTACTACAGTCCTGTTTGTATACTTCCTGTTTGTATAGTTCTGCTTCCATACGTAATGCCAGATGTCRCCTCCTTTACCCGCACTGGGACTATTTTGGCTGCTATGCACTTCATACTATTGCCACCAAATTAAAATGAGACTGAAGATTAATAAAGCTCACAATCACATTCCTTTACTTTTTTTTTTAGCTTGGGTAGGTCAAATTAAATCCTGGATTAATGTTACGCTTGCACTAGGGGTCAATAAGGCTGAATACCAAGACCGTGTAGGATTTGTAACCCAGCAACAGTATCCTGCAAATGCATCCGTGGATCAGACTCAAAATGGGYTCTTTATTCCCTATACCACCAAGACGCTTGTCTTGGGCTGAACTATACCTTGCRATCCCTCTGTCCTTAAGTTAGGCACTGACCCAGCCCAGATGAAATTCTCTTGCCTTCCACAGATTGCTGCAGATATTGCAGACCAAACGGGAGCCYCCCATCCTGTCAGCACTGCATGAGAAGGAAGGGAAATCTCAGTTCAGCCATTTAGATCAGCATATCTGATTCACATCCCATAAAGGCTGAGTGTTTGTTTCACAGTCCTATGTATTCCTTAACAGCTATGACTGCACTTAATGTAATCCAATGTCAAAGAATAAGGAACTTGGCCTGTAGTTGGCAGTTCTGCAATAGCAAACCATGCTGATCTTTGCAGTGTTTCCCACTGAAAGCAAAGAGAGCCTTGAGAAAGCAGCAGCGTGACCTGAGAAAAAGTCCTGTCTTGACTGAGGCCAAATAAACCAGGAAAAGATAGTCAGAAGGAAAGAGGTCTACCTCATGTACATGTCACAAGAACAGCTGAGAGCCTCTGAACCTCCTCTGAGGTGGCCATAATAGAGTTTCTTATTTCACATAGAGGAAAACAGTTGCAGACACAGAGAGGGCCTTACTCAGACAAGTTACTACAGCACTTTAGCTGTATATCTAGACTGCAGGAGAGGTGAACTCCAGAGCAAAGTTCATGGAGCCACCCAGAGCACATCACTGCTCCATCCCAACCTGTGCGCCTGCCCTTCCTTCCCATGAAAAACACTGAGGAGAACAGCCTTGAATGTCACAGGATTTCACCTTGACTTGGTGCTCCAACATGGTCAGGTTAAAGAGAGCTGACCTAAAAGCTGAGAAAACCTCAAGATCATCAGTTTCAATACAGTCTTAGGCACCTAGTAYGGCATCTATGTTGAGATAAGCAATGAGCAATTTAGTCTGATTCATTGCTCAAAGCTTCCCCAGCATTAATAGAGAATTGTAGAGGTCATATTCAGACACCTACTTCAAATTTTTTAACTGAGTTGCTGTGACTTCTCTCCGCTGACTTAATGGAGAGAAAGGGCCTGGCTGCAGAATCTTGAGACATCTTGAATTTAAGACATCATAAAAAGTGTCTGTATCCACTTTCAGCTCTGTAGAAAAAAGTCCACAGTCAGAGGAACCCTACACTACAGCAAAGGCTTAAGTCTGGGTCTCCTAAGCCTTAGGCAAGATGCCTTATCTATTGTGTCATCTTTCCTCTCTAAGATGCTCCCCCACTGCAATCCAACATACAGAAAGTCCTCCCCTCCCCGAAACCAGGGAACAAGGGAAGAGAGGTTCTCTTTTGGTACTGGGCTCCTCCCAGTACCTTATTTCTCACTTAATCTCTGAGGCCTTTGTTTTGCTTTTACTTTTGCAACGTACACACAAGCAAACAACTCAGGAAAACCACGGGATAAAAATGTCATTGAAATATACACTGACTGTAAAAAGCCACATGGAAATGTCCATCTTCAGAGGAATGTAAGTTTTCACTAGCTAAGTTCCTCCTTTTTTTTTTTTGTTATCACCTTAATCAACTTCAGTTTTAACCCAGGTTTTCACTGGCCTGATTTTATATTAGGCATCCTCATTCAACGGATGATTCATCAAGGCAACTTACCTCCAGTCAATGCCCACAAAGAAGTAAGCAGAGGAAGTGGTTTTCAATGTCACTTTCTTTCAAAGTGTCTGGGTTAGCAATAAGTGCAGTTTTAAGTTCAACAAAAGTCACATACTATTAATGTGTTAAAAGTGTATTAATGTGTTAAAACGGTTAAAAAGCAGCCCAGAAAAGAGGGAGGACAACTGTTCTACCTGTCTGGAGGAGAAAAGTGGGAAGATTGTTGAGGGCAAGAGTTAGATAGGCCTCCATCTGCTGGAACAGTGAGAAGAGAGAATTGCCCTGTGCAATCTATAGGCTTACTGGACAGCACAGCATGTTGGTAGAAAGAAAAACAGGGTGTCATTATTCACAAGTGCTGATTAACATAACCTCTTTGTGCATTAGCTACATGAATGCTGAATTTACATCTAGAGTTTTCAAAATCCAGAATACTGCAATCAAGAAACAAACAGAACATACAGTTCAAAAAGCCACCAAAGAGGCAGGGTATTGACACATGCTATCACCGGACTGGTGAAGCTAATCGCATTAAGCTCTACAGTCAGTGGAGAAAGTTTCTTCCAGAATACAATTCAAATTAAGCCCTTGCTCTGAAATCATCTCCTTGCTCTCCCTTCCTCTATCCTTCAACTACAGAGGCAGCCTATTGAGAGTAGACTTCCTAGGATAAGGTCTTGTGAATACTGCCCCACTCCAATAGTCTGCACGGAAGACGTCAGGCACATGTGCACAGACACACACACAGACTTCATTGGAATTATAATGCCATGCACAGCAAGCACAAAATTGTCCCTTTTTAACAGTGTTCCACAGACACAAGAAAGGAGGTCCAAACTAATCTGCTTTGACATCAAAGGTATACACATGCACACAAATACACATACAGGAAAAAGTAAGCGAAGTACTGTATGTGTTCTTTTCACACAATAAATATTTCATGTCTATCTACCTGTGCAATTCAACAGATTAGCTTTGAAAGGGACACAAGAAGCTCATATTCTTATTTATTAAAAAAAAAAAAAAAAACCAACTTATTTTTATACATCAGTTCTAATCTTGCAAGTGTTTAAAAGGATTACACCCAAAGTACTAAAGATTTATATATCTGCATTCACTGAAGTCCTTACAAGGTTGTGTGCATCAGGCAAAGATTCAGATTTAACAAAATGTTCATTCTCTCTACAGTGTTTATATGCAGTGACATTAACAGATACAAATATTCTTCAGAATTTGTGGACCTGCATTTGTATGCATGCATTTGTTACATCAAGGAAAAAAGCTAACCTGAAGTTTTTGTACACTCCCTGATTTCAAATATAGAAAGCATTCATCTAGTAGTTGACAGTGACCATGTTTGATACCAAAATTTTTAGTAAGACTTCATATAGCACTAGCATATAAGAAATTAAAGGAAGGTTATTTAGAACTGTACTATCAGAAAAAGTACCTTTGAAGAGGTGACCATTCTCCATCTGAATGAGGGTAAGATGCAGACTGAGAAAACGTAGAAACTGCAGCAGCCTTTATGTCAGATACTTCATCAACAAACACATCTGGAACAGGGATCCTAGGTATAGGGAAAGACGTGACATTTAAAAACCATACTTGATTACTGAACTGTCATATACTCCAGATAACAAAAAACCCTACTGTAGAGAAGAATTAGTATAACCTGAACTAAAAAGAGAGAAATGTTATTTATCTGATTCATACCTTTTAGTTCACAGCATGATGGAGGATTTTTCTTATGTTTTCAATGTCATTTTCATTATTTTTGTTAGTAACATTCTCAATAGCTTTCTAGYCTAAAGGTTTTTCTTAAAGAAACATGTTCATCAACCATATCTACTGACTTAGATAGAAATTACTGCTAGAAGGTATGGAATGGAACATTAACACAGCATTAGGTTTCCATTATATATCCCAATTCCACTGTGATACCTTGAATTGTCCAATGGTTCTTTTTCTTCCTCTGAGCTGATCTCTATAGGAAACATGTCTTCATCTTCTGACGTGTCTCCATTGTCTTCTCTTTTTAAGTTGTCTATTTTATGGGTCGACTTCCTCCTCTTTTTCCTCCTTTTTTTCACAGAGCTACAGACTGGAGATGTTTCAGTAGAAGGCTGGGATCCATGGGGTTGGGGTGGTACTTGTAAGGACGCACTGGTGTCCAGGTTTCTTATCCTGTCTATGGAGTTCCTCTTCAGCTGAGCTTCCATTAAACCTGTTCCCTCAGACAGAATGGGAGATGTGGAGAGATGATAAGGAATAACCTCCTAAGAAAGAAAAAATGCAAGCCATGCAACGTATTAGTTCCTCTGCCAGTCATAAATCTGGTTCTAAAATCTATGCACAATTGCCAAAATCTAAGTTATTTATTCCCCAGAAAAGTAACAAAGATTAGACACCTGGGTGCTCAGTATGATCCTATAGCATATGGAAATTGTTCCATAGCTGCATCTCCTTAGACAAGCCAGGAACAATACTCTTAATAAAAAGGATCCTCTGAGCATCTAATATTGGCCAGGTTATGGAATGAGTCTCTATCCACCTGATGCTAGATATGGAGCAGAAACAAAATCCTAGTTTATAACCTGAACATTTTGTAAAATCCAATTCTCCTTCACAACTCGGATGACAGATAGTAGTCAGATAAGTCAGCGGTTTATAACTAGGTCACACAAAAATCCTCTTATTCAATCATATATATACATCTCTAGACACTCACGAAGTATTTCTAGCAATTCTCAGTCACCAAATAACTGTAACCCCACAGAAGATTTAAATATAGAGAGCAGAAGATTTAAATATAAAGATATAGAGATGAATACTGCACATGCACACAGCTCTCACCTGAAACTGGTAGTATCGTACTCAATATAAGAATTTGAAAACTCATCACACTCTGGACAGTGACAAAAATTATTGGGCATATCTGAAGAGAAGTGCCTGTAAAAAGCTTTTCTTATGTTACATTATGTGTGGACTATTCAAAACTAGTGTGACCATAACTTATATAGACTAGTATTTAATCACACAGCTCAACAGTAGGCATTCTCATTTAAATATGATTCCACATGAATAATAGTTGCAAGATCACACCTTTGGTGAGTGCCAGAATTACTGTGTGCACAGATGTTTACATGGCATGTGCACTTTTACTGGCAGTCTGCTGAGTGCATATGTTCAAAGTAAAGATTTCTGCAAAAAACAGGTCCATGGACATATTAACCTCTGTTGTACACGTCTTCGGAGCGTGTGAACTGTGTACATGTTACTCCTGTTTACACACTGGCGTGCACATAAACTCTGATTTATTTTTTAGTTATCTGATTACCTTCTTTAGATTTTTTCAATCTCAGCGACTCAAAAAACAAAGTAACTGCATAGTATTAAATTTCCGTAGCAGAAAATTGTCCAGAAACTTTTAAAACTATAAAATGTGTAAAGGTATGTTTTTCAACAAAATTCCTAAACTCAAAACTGACTCTGAAGAGCAGGCATTGAATTTTTAACAAATTAAAATTAGTTTTGATTCGTACCTGATCATTATCCATCTCCTGCACAAAAAAGGCCTCTCCATTGTCTCCTAGTTTCATGTGCAAATCTACAGCCTCTCCATTAATTTCTATGTCAACCTGGAAGAAAATAAATACATTCTCAAATGAAAAGAAAGTTATTTTAGGCACACAGTTCCTGTTCAGCTATCCTACCACTGTCACTGGGCAAATGCTTCTCACGGAAGTGTAGGAAACCTTATAATAAACATAAAATAGTGAACGTCTCTGTTTTTCTCCTCACCCCTTCACAAGGCCATCAATTTTCAAAATGTTTTTCTAACTTGTTCAGCTCACTGCTGTCTTGCTCCTCTACTCAGGAAGGTTTATAGCCATTATATAAAGTCCTGAATCTTTTTAAATATAATTCTGAATGCTTCACTCACCACACAAATCTTTTTGCTCTTCTAATTCATAGCCTAATCTTGAATTGTGCAAGAAGTACTTCCACATGCAAATTCTTAATATGCTGTCTTTCAAATTCATTAAACAGACTTCTCTTTACACTATGAGAAGCACAAATAAGAAAAATTGGTTTACATTCTTGACACAATTCATGTGTCTATTTCTTCTGCACATTTATCTCACTGCTATACAGCCCCGACTATTTCCATTTCTTCTTAGGAGGATCTCCCTCTTTGCCTATAACAGTTCTTGCCAACAGCTCCACTTTCACTGTATTTTTTTTGGAGACTTGGACAAGTCTACATTTATGCTATATTTCAGGACACGGTATACTATTGGCATGTTAACATTTTCAGCTTTTACCCATCCTAAATATTGGAATTCCTTTCTGATTTATGTAAGAATTGAACAATGTCCATGATGACATTAGGATCTTTCTGCTGAACAATTATAGCTACATTAGAACCTACGCTGTATGTAGTTACAAATTATTTCCTAAAATAATCTGTCATGCATTACTCACTGGCAACTTCGCATCTGATATCATATTGCCAGGTCATTCAGCCAGGTTACATCTATCTAAAAGTCCTCACTGCTTTTTCTAGCTTCAACTAACTTCAACATTCTGTTATCTGAAAATATTACTTCATTATTACCTCCCTTTTTGTAACTATCATTGAACGTGTTAAACAAAGGGGTCTTAATACACAGTCACTAACAAAATCTAGTATAGGCCCAAATTAGCACATTCAAAATTTTGCTTTATTGAAAATAAATGTTACAAATGTCRTGGCTTGTTTTGTTTTTATTATAGTCAATGTCTTACAAGTTATGCTTTGAAATGCAAGAATCAGTAACAATCATTTTAATTGAACCTTGACTCAATTTGGGCACTTTATAAGGAGTCTAAAGAAAACCTTGACTAGCATACCACAGAACATTCAGTAACTTTTACGCCATTAGAGTTAACCCACAGACAGAACATATCAAAATTGCCAATTTTCTTACCACTTTCTCCCTAGAACGTAGAACTCCCATCTTCCCAAAGCGTACGTGGAAAGGGGAACACTGAAGATTTCCATCTGGCTGACGTACAACAATTATATCTATACATCCCGACAATGTGGCTGGGTTTAGTCCCTTATAGAGCTCCTTCACAGTTACAAACACTTGCCCTGCTAACTGTCCAACGTAATTCATGGTTTGGACCTGAAAGGCAAAAGATAGAACAAATAAGATTTTGATCCCTGCTTTATATTTTAGAGACATTTGAGAGACGGAGATTCCAGAAGTGGGGTATTCTCCTGTTTCACAAATTAAGAACTTCACATAGAATCAGGATTTCCCACCTAATTTATTTACAGCTGACACGTGTTTGTGGAGAGCTATTAAAAGACAAAAGCAAAAGAGACCTTGTAAGTCAGAGAATTGTAACAACTTTCAAAAGTTCATAAAATCAGTTGCATTCAAAACTACTGTCAGGCTTTTAGACTCTGCAGCTCATAGATGTCTCCAATTATCTATGAAGAGAAAAGCATTACTTCCAAAATAACATCTCCTCCTATCATTGATTGTGCCCTCAACACCAAATATACTTTTCTGATGTATTTCTACAGGCTTTTAAGGGCAGAGCAAGTGAATGGTTTTAAGCAGATCTAATTTTCCACTACACTGAAGTCAAAGACTATTTTCCCACTTTACAGGGATTTCTCCCGTTAAAAGATTATTATAATGCATATGCACAATAGATATGCATTAAGGTTTGACAAGCAACCTTCAATCCAGAGTGTCTGAACTTTAGAGTGCTTCCTAATGCAACTTTGCTGTTCTTGTTTTAAAACAGCCTTTTAGTATCAGCAGGTTTATTAAAAATTAGGCATGTGTTGATGGTTGAAGTGATTGGCTTTATTTTGCCTACTCCTGGATTTATTTAGTATTTAGCATTTAGTTTCCTGCTTCTACTCTGTTAATGCACATCCTGTTTATGATCCGTTAATACACTTAGTCCCCTAGACAGGACAGCATGCATACTTAGACATACTTAAAGGTTCAAAAAGTCTTTTAAGGGCTCTCAAAATGTGAATGAATTTAAGCAGATACCTTCCTGAACAGTACAGATTTTAAGGACTTCCAATGTCTATTGTTTTCATTCTTTTTCCAACACCTCTTGCAGATTCTAAGATACTGATTTCAGCAAAGTCCTTGTACGCTCAGTATAAAGCATATGCCTCACATACAAGTTCTTTGCTAGGCTGTACTATCTCACCTGGACATCAATAAGAGAGACACTTGCAGGGTAGGCAATGCTAAAACTCCCATTGATGGTGATGAGACCAGAACTGTGCTCAGAGTCTGACAGACAGTCACTGCACTGAGCTGCGCGGCATGTGTTAACCAGCATCACCTGCTCCAAGAGACTCTCTTTCAGCTGTGTTCTTTCATAAAGAACAAAAAGAGGTAAGTGTGAAATGCTATAAAAATAGCTCCAATTTTTAACTGTGATTTATACTTAGAAACAAAAAACTACTAAAAGAATACAGTGAAAGCATTACAGTAAAAAACTGGAAAGTTAGGRAATGCTATAATGAAGGCTGGTCTCTTCATGCATAGCTGTTCTAATTAATTAATGATCACCTGTGGTTTTTTCCCAAAAGTCCCTCTACATAGGATGGACTGAAGCTTTGCTTTCTTCTCTGTTTCTATTGCAATACATGGGTATCAGGACACAAACCATGCTCTGAAGGAAGAATTATTTATGTTGTTTTGGGCTTTATGATAGTCATCACTACATTGCCCCTGAAAAGCGACGATGGTCTCCCCATCTGACAATTGGGGAGCTGAATCACAAAAAGATTAAAACTAGGCACTAACTTTGGAAACCAAACAGACTTTTTTGAAGTATTTAGTATACAAGATGTTAACTAAGGAAAGAACAATCCCTAAATAGTTTGGAGTAGCATTTCTGCATAGCCCTCAATTCAGGCTAGAATGAAAGTGCCACCTACTGAAAAGTCAACACACAAAAACTTCATGGCAGAAAGAGCAATTATATTCAGTTCTCCAGCATTCAACTGGTATTAGCACTTCTGGGCTCCTATTATACATTAGAAACATGCCTTCCTGAATGCAAATCTAGTGTAAGCTGTTTCATAGGGAACTGCACTTGAAACTCATGCCGCACCCTATGCTGTGTCACAGAACAACAGGTTGGAACAGAGCTCTAGAGGCCACCCGGTCCAAAAGTGTGCCCAAAGGAGGGCCAACTTGGACCAGGTTGCCCACGACCTTGGTCCCATTGAGTTCTCAATGTCTTCAGGATGGAGATTTCTCAGCCTCCCTGCACTCCTGTTCCTATGTTTGCCTGTCCTCACAGCAAAAATTTTCTTCCCGATACCTAATCTGAATTTCCCTTGTTGCAACTTGTGCCYGTTGCCTCTTGTCCTATCACTGTGCACCTCTAAGATTCCAGCTCTGTCTCCTCTATACCCCCAACAGCAATACCCTGAAGACTGAACGAAACTAGGTCTCCCAGCCTCTCCTTTTAAGTCATAAGCTCTTAGCCCCCTAATTATCTTGGTGGCCATCATCTGAACTCTTTAAAAAGCTGGCACCACACAGGCACAGACCTAAGTTCAGAAGTGACCCTCCAGGGTGAGGGATGTAAGCAAACTTTTAAAATTATCCCTTTGCTTTGGAAAAATACTTCAGTTTCTACTGGGGATTTTGCTAACCTAAAGCACAATAAGAAACATATTTCTTATTGAGCTAAGATTAAATTTAAAGATGGCTACAATTAGAGTCAAAATTACATGGTGTAGTTCACCCCAGTTAATGCTTCATCTGCTGAAGCAACTAAATTTCTAGGTGCAAAACAGCCACAACTTCCTTGGTGGGGAAGGAGTTGCTGGGACAGTACATACACCTCACTGTTCGGGAGAGTTATAGGCAAACAATCCAAATATGAGGACTCTCACATCCTCTTAACAAGTTACACCAGCAGGTCTCCTAAACTCCAAAACAGAGAATTTGCAACTATTCTTGTTCACAACAAATCTTAGCCACACTGCCTGTCCTGTCTTAGGACACAGAGATTATTTTTATACTCATGAATTAAAGAAGTTAGACACCATCCTCAAGCTCTGAGGCCAACTGGCACAGCACAGCTTGCTTCCATACAGTGAAAATCTCCTATCCCTTAAAAAGAAAGTGCCACATTTAAACTGTCAGCTGGTGATGGACACTCCTTTCAAGCTGGGCTGAACCTGGCCTGTGCAACAAAATCACTGCAGAATTAAAAGACAGACTGGGAGACTTAATCACATACACCCCACTTCCTCAGGAAACAAGACAAAAATGGTTTTACATTTCAAATGTAGGGAACAAAAGATGCTGTAGTTAAAATGGGGGAGAGTTCAGAAATTGGACTCTGATGGATGTAGGCCCTTTATCCTAACTTTTATACATGCCAACCAAAGCTGAGATTGTTTGGAGTCTGAGGTTTGTAAGTTTATACTTCGAACCTAAAGTCAGTCCATACTATGTCAGTACTCCAGGAAACCAACATTCCTCAAACCCCAGAGAGACTGCATGTGGTTTTGGAGCAACATTTTACTCTGGCCACTCCAAGAAGTCTTTCGCTTACCAAYCAGGCAGCAGCAACTTCAGCAGTAAACATGAGTTTACGTCATGGGTTAAACCCCCAGTGCCTGCCTGTTAATTATACTGAATTTAGTAAAACTCCTGTTCTCATACCATGCTAGTGGACATAGCATAGAATATTTTTTGCTGCTGGGAAAATTCAGAATCCTTTTGATCTAAGCTTGCAGCAAGTGAGAACAGCCTGTACTGCTTCTGTCAGGATTTTCAAATGGCTTGAGTTTTGTTCTTTGCCAGGAGACACTCCACAGTTCTACATTATGCATCTATTATGAAATTAAAAGTATTTTCTAGTATAATTTTTAATGTCAATTTAACTAGCATCACCTGCCAGGAGGCTCAGAAAATTTCCAACTCTTTTGATTGTTAAACACAGCACTCATTTTTCAGAATTGATCATCTCATGGAAAAATAATAAGTGAAAAATAAATAGCTAGGTGTTCCCTTATTACTTAACTGATTTATTAACTTAGCAAAGATTGACCTAACAAAGTTAATTCTTTAAAGTCCCGCTCTACTGGATGCCACAGTAAGATCAAATGCACTGTCATCTAGATAATCCACTTCTTTCATAGAGGTACACCAGACTATGTCCTAATTCCACTGAAAAAGCTAGTAATTGTACCCTTTGAGGCCCATTTTTTACAGCCCAGCTCTTCCCCATACCATTTCATCTTTCTTTACCGTATTTTGTAAAATAAAATACTGAAAGTTATAGGAACTAAAGGCCTGTTTCCTTTCGCAAGACCCAGTGTCTCCTCAGGTGCCACAACACAATGAATAACAGGTTAGATACATCCACACACATCCAAATTACTTGGGGATACAAGTGCTATTCAACACTCTCTAAAGACAGACAGTTTTTTTGGGGGGAAAAAAAAAAAAAAAACACCAACATGATTTAGGTAGCATGCTGTAAGGGTAATTAAAAACTGGAACACAATTCCTCTGGAAGATATGAAATCTCCAGTACAGAAAATTGTGAAGAGCAGGACAAACGTCTGTTGGGACTAGTTTAGGAACAGGCAATTGTTATCTTTGGGTCAGAGATTGTCACTGTGCCTGTGTCCAAAGCAGTAAACCAAACCATATCACATCACAGACCCGACCATTACGATTTGGTCATCTATACTGCATCTATTTAAATTACAAAATCTGCTTCTGGTACATTTTAGGCCCAGGCCAATAAGCACTCTCCCAACAATTCCCAGGCACAGCTAATGAGATAAGATGGACTGGGGGTACTCCCATGGTCAGTTTAGAAATAGTCACCTTCTTTTAAAGGTTAAGAGAGCTTTATAGAATAGATGTGAACCGATGGTGCTAGCTGGTCTGGCCACCAAGAATGGACTTTGGCACCGTTTCGTTCACTAGCAGGGATGCAACATTTTGGTCCCTTTCAGCCCCTTTTCTCAGGTTCCACAGTTACGACTGTGCACTGGTTTTGTAGGCCATGAGAGGAAGATTTGCAGCAACGGTAAACATAACACAAATCAAATGCTTAGCACAAAGAAAAACAACACATACAGACACATCTTTCGGTTACGCTTTTAATACCTGATGTCATGATGAGACCCTGGTCCATGACTGAAGTGATGGGCATAAGCACAAAACAAATCGACTTTCCTAAGAATTTGTCCATCCAACTTGTGAAATGGTGAAAGGGAGCCAAAAATTGATGGGCTGGTGTTGATTTAAAATAAATCACTGCAGCTCTGCTGCTGCCACTAAAACTATGACAATTTTACAAACCTGATCCATCTGGTCCCCTGGTCTGCCCCTTCAAGAGAATTATTCCTCATTTACAAAAAAGTAAATGACAATATTTCAAAGACTCCTAAGTAAGGGCTTACTGCCACTCTTTTATTACGTATCTGTCCTGGTTTCAGCTGGGATAGAGTTAATTTTCTTCCTAGTAGTGGTGTACTGCTATGTTTTGGATTTAGTATGAGAATAATGTTGATAACACACTGATGTTTTTAGTTGTTGCTAAGTAGTCTACYAGTCAAGGACTTTTCAGCTTCCCATGCTCTGCCAGCTGCACAAGAAGCTGGGAGGGAGCATAGCCAGGACAGCTGACCCAACTGGCCAAAGGGATATTCCATGCCATGTGATGTCATGCTCAGCATATAAAGCTGGGGGAAGAAGAAGGAAGGGGGGACGTTCAGAGTGATGGTGTTTGTCTTCTCAAGTAACCGTTACGCGTGATGGAGCCCTGCTTTCCTGGAGATGGCTGAACACCTGCCTACCCATGGGAAGTAGTGAATGAATTCCTTGTTTTGCTTTGCTTGCGTGCACGGCTTTTGCTTTATCTATTAAACTGTCTTTATCTCAACCCATGAGTTTTCTCACATTTACCCTTCCGATTCTCTCCCCCATCGCACCGGGGGAGAGTGAGCGAGCGGCTRTGTGGTGCTTAGTTGCTGGCTGGGGTTAAACCACRACAGTATCAAACATTTATTTTCTTGACTCTGAAGCAATTCAGTTTTGTTTGCAGTATTGAACACCAATTCCCTCTACAACAATTATTGACATATTCTTTACCATGAAAAACAGTATCAGAGGTTACGTTCTAAAAAAGATTTATGATAAAAATGTAGGGGAGAGAAAGAAATATTTCAGATTAAGATTCCCTAGATGGATTTTTTCAAAATTAAGCTTAGCCCTTCACGTCTGTACCACAACCATAGTCATGATGACTTCTTAACTACAAAAGCTCATAATAACTATCATTCTATTATTTTTAAAAGAGGTACTTCTGTTTATTAGTAAATGGTCAACACATTGTAAAGTCACTAATGCTGTGTGACCATCACATTCAAACCTCTTAATATTTTAACTCATTTCAGGTTGGAAACTGAAAATCCTTAAGAACTTTCGAAAGCCTTTTTCTTAACTATTTGTTAGCTCCTACATCAATCCAACCCAAGGTCACYGTCATGAATTCCCATCCCACTTTTTTGAGTAAATTCCCAGGCAGAACGCCAAAGTTGTGCATTTCTCAGAGCAAAATCAGAGCCTGGATTTACTTTCTCTAGAGAAATAGTGAAGGCACTGCACAGGACTTTAGGAGACCTCGGTTTAGGTCCCCACTTTCCTGCAAGATTCCCACACAGTCTTGGGCAAGTTAGTAAGTCTTAGATCTCAGAGGGTGTTTAACTCCCATTGGTTTCAAGCAGGGTCTATCACTGTGGCTATATCTCAGCTGCAGCACGCCAAGCTCATCAGAGTGAGACATAGACAAGCACTCTCCTTCCATATTGTTTTTTTCCTGGGAAAGGAAACCTGGACACATGACTGAAGGGAGCCATAAGCAGCCATGACCATGATTTGGACAAGTTGCTGAGGGAGAACTCCAGAGCACTCTGCTGAGCAGCGTGATTCTGGTTGTTCTGTAAATAGGAGGGCAAACTCTGTCCAAACCTGATTATGTGCACAGTTTTTTCCAGACTTCCCCATAGTCACAGCAGCATGGGACAGGCCACATTCCTGCACGTGATTTGACAATACGTCTGGTCAATCGGGAGACASGTACAATTCACTTGTACGTCCCAAATCAGAAAGCAACATGCAGCATGTGGCTGGCTCTACACCAGAGTAAGAGCATTTTGCTTCCTGCCAGCCACATCTCCAAAAATATTTTAGGGTTGGGATTATTCTGGACTTAATTCTATTAGAAACTATTTGACTCTTATTCCAAGTTAGCCAAGGCCAGTGCCAAAAACTGTGACTTCTTATAATGGCCAGAGAGTCAAATGGATCAAATGTCAAACTTATCTTCTAAGCTGCCAGTCCCTCCCAGAACCCACTCACTCACTCACACTCACTCATAGATATGGACTTTGACTACAAGATGACTATTCACTTGGTTCTGGTATTGCATTTTCTTTCAAATAGTTGAAACATTACTTGGTCCAATACTTCACAAAGTCCCCATACAGGACAGAATATTTTCTTGAGAGCAGCTGAAATAAAAAATTCAAATTGAAGACTCAAAACTTGTCTGTAATGAATCCTCATGTTCAAACGAAGGAAGGACTGGCCTACAGTCCCACAGTCAGCGTATCGGACTGGCACTCAARAATCCAAGAGAATTATTTCATGGCCAGTTGAAGTACAGCCATGGTCCCCACACCAACCTCACAACCGTACATTCCCAACTCTCCCAAATCTTGCCCTTGTGTCAGCACTGAGAACTGACACCACTAAAGCCATACAAAAATAATTTCCAGCTGGATCAATGGGATGATCTGACTCACCACATACCCATACAATTGCTAGTATCAACTAAAGAGAGAAGCTGAGAAAGAGTYGGTGGTACATAGTACCAGGGACACCTCTTGTGGCATTTCAGGCAATCTTGAAATCATATCTCAAGACTTGTCTCCTCCTTTCCCAGAGATCTCCTGGGAGACCTTCCACATTTCCCTTGATCTCTCTATGTGTCAGCTTCCCAACTGTTCCCTCCTCACAGAGATGCTGTGAGGGAACGTACACAAGGGCTGATGCTTGCAGCCCTTTGGACTGATGCTGCGTAAATAGGATCAAACTTTACAACAAAACRAAAAGTACAAACTGATGCCTGAAACCAAGAACTTTGGAAATAACTGGAGAATATATGGTAGGTCATGTACTGTGCTGCCCTGTGCTACTGTTCTGATGTCAGAGGAGGAACATAAATCAGAGTGGAAGCACAGCAGCAGCTCTACTCTATGCTGATACCTCACGTGACTTGGCATCCTTTCTTTCAGTGGGATTGGAAAATAAATTTGTTTGTTAGGCTATAAATTTACATTTTGCACATTTTCAGAGTTTAAAGTAAGGTCTTACTGTATTTCAACTGGTTTTGATGATTGCTGAGTATATGTGTGTTCGCAGATAAACGAATGTGTGCACCTGCACATCCACAGGTATGGAAAAGGGCCAAAGACTAAAACTTGCCCAACTCCCTTACAAACAGACCACGCTGAGTCATGTAAATAGATATTACCAGGTAGTCTATATTCCACATTAGTGAAATGGAGCTATCAGAAAAGCAGAAAGTATCTAAAACCATTAGAAGCTATTTTCATGGCTTTATGCCTAAAATCATAACATAATTACGTTGAGTCTTTCCCATCTTATGTCCTTCACTGCCTCCCCACTTTTTCTCCAGTTCTCTTCATGGAATTAGGCTCATTTTACTGTAATAGGAGTATATCCATCTGACTTCTAACTGGGTACACTGATGACAGCAAAACCTTATTTATGTTCGCTAAACATTTGCCGGTATTTGTTTCCTAAGACAGCAGAGACACACATAAAGCCACCCAGAAAATAAAATAAACAAACCACTCCAAAACACCCTCCAGACTGTGAACCAAATCAGAGGTCAATAGATCTATTGAGGTCAATGACTTTACATGTAAAAGGAAAAATGATCTGCTAGTTAGTCTGCAACATCAATGCCGAGATACTCTTATTAGTACAGGTCTCTACACAATTCCTCTTTTTGACAAAGATAACAAAAATATTGCACGGTTTTGTCTCCTCCCCACTCTCCACAAGATACATTCTCTTTTACTTTCTCTTCTTGAAGGTAGAGGAGATACGCTAATCAAGAGAAAAACTAATAGCTGTTCTAGAGGGGAAAAAAAGTCATGTAAAAGAAACCCAAAATATCTGAAAGGTTAGTTTCATATGTAGCAATTGCACTACTGCCAGCCAGGCTCTGCTATGCCATTAAATCCCTCTGGCCTGTTACCGCTTTCATTATTCCACCTCAGGGAAAGTATTAGCGAAGCAGTGGTACTAAGGCAGCAATTTGCATCAGCAGTTGCCAGCCAAAGGGAGGCAAGATATCATTTCTAACGTAAAAGGAGAAGTAGCACATAGAGGGGCACTGGACTTCACAAGCTCACACAGCTCGGCAGAAGCAGGGACCCCAAACCGACACCTCTCCGCAGCTGCCCAGCGCTGGGTACCTCCCTCTGAAGATAAACCAGGAAAGCATCAGATTTCCCCTTTCCCTCTAACCCCGTGCACAAAACGCTATCAACTCCAGATGAACCCAACAGCCCCACTGCTTGCTGTCCCTCCCAAAAGCCAGACTCCTCGGCAAGGAAAAAGCCGCTGCTGCGGGCAGCCGCCCGGAGCCCCGCCAGGAGCGGCGGGATGCCCAGGCCGGAGGGGCCCGCTGCCTGCAGCGGCTCCAACGCTCGGCGGGGCAGGGCTGGCCTTCCGCGCCCAGCTCGGCGACGGGGAGCAATGCTCCCTTTCCTCCTCCTCCTCCCCGCGCAGCGGCCGCCCCGAGCCCCGGCACCCACCTCTGCCACCCGCCGCCTCCCGCAAGCTCCGCTCGCCGCCGCCGCCGCCGCCTTTGTGCGCGCCGCCCGCCGCGGGGACGGGAACCGGTCCCGCCCCGGAGGGAGGGACCGCAGCGCCCGGGGAAGGCGCGGCGGGGCGGGGAGCAGAGGGCGGGCGGGGACGGCGCCCCGGGACGGCGCTGGAGCTGTCCCTGCTGACCCGCCTCCCGCCGGGGCACGGCGGCGGCAAACGGCACCACGGGCGGAGCGGGACGCTGGAGCACCCCGCGGGCAGGCCAGCGCCCGCCTACCGACCGCCGCGGGGGCCGGGCAGCGCCGCCGCCGCCCGCATCACCGGGGCCGATGGCCGGGTGATCGCGTAACGGCCGCCGGGCCGGGCCCCGGGGACGCAGCGGCGGTTGGGCCCCTCGCGCGGCGGCGGTTGGGCGCCGCGGCCTTGCGGTGCGGCGGCGCTGAGTCAGCGCGGGGGGCGGCGCGCTGAAGTGATCCCGCGGCCGGGGGGCGGGCGGCCGCCGTCCCACTCGCCCCCGCGGGGCCGCGGCACCTCTCGTGGGTCCCTTCCGGAGACCGGCGGGGGCAATTTCGCCGCCAGCTGCTGTGCCTTGGCCGGCGGGGAGCTTCGGCAGCTCGGGGTAGTATTTTTGTTGGTTTACTTAAACCATTACTTCAAGCTTGAAATGATAATCACAGAAATACCTTCTTTTTTTACCAGCTCATTTCAGTCAATGTCAAAAATGTTTAAGAAAGAAGGCATCTTTGTTCAGGTTTGTAGATGGGAAAACCAGAGAGTGGAAAAGGGAATCGTTCAGCCCAGACTGATGGGCAGGCCCTGGAAAGGCACCGGCCGAGGCTGGGGTTCCCAGAGCACAACACTCATGGCCATAGGAAGCACTTCTTTCGGTATCGTATGCTTTATCGCTGTAAATAAATGTGATGAAATAAAGTTTTTCCACCAGGTAGTGGTTCCCTTCCATTAAAATCATATCGTAACCTCCTTTTACATTGAGTGCCCTACACAGCTAAATAGAGAAGTGGATGTCCGTGATAAAAATTAACTGGTAGAGGAATCTTCCAGTCTTTTTCAAGTCTGTTTACAGGAGGCAGAAGAGGGTGGTGCTAAGTGCAAAACAAAGGAGCAGGAAACAGAACAATAGGGGAAAAAGAGGACAAAGAATATGCACAAAAAAGGGATCAAAGTTCATTAGTTGAAGAAGAGCCTGCTGATTTTAGGCTTGAAAACAAGTTTTTCAGAGCTGGATTTCATGCATCTACATGTTCTAGACCCCAAAATGTACACGCAGCTGAAGCCTGGGAAGAGTTCCTTGTTGAGTAATTAGTGCTTAAGCCTTCCGTTTTCTGTTAACTTTCCAGTTATACTGTAAAACAATCTCAGTGCAATCTCCTCTAGGTCATCACCCGATTGTAATCCTTCAAACTGTTTTTCTCCGGCACATCTTCCTCCCGTAGTTCTGTTAACTCCGTCTCCACGTCGGCTAGTCTTTGTACAGCACACAACTACGACAGAACTCCTGGCTGATGGGGCCTGGTGCACGCTCACAGGCTCGAACCCCTGCTTCTTGCTCTCCTCCATTCCCAGTTACACAGCTACACTAATGAGTTCGCCTCGGGTTTAGAACAAAAAAGTCAGTGAAGACAGTTTCTGCCTGGGCACAACAAACAAGGGTGCTTACTTAATCCCAAGGAGAAAACAATACGCAGCTGAGCCCAGAAATACCTGCAGTTTCATTTCCCAGGCATATTGTATGTAACCCCTTGTCAGCAGGCAATGAGACGTGCTGGTAAATAATCCCATCCCTGCTGTAAATACAAGAAGCTGTGTCTGTGCTGGCTGTTGATCCTGACCAGTGCTCTGCCCACCACATTCGTGTGGAATATGATCCTGTATTGTGTTCCCTCCGAGGGATTGGTATCCTCCAGCCATCACTGTCCAGGACTGCTCTAACATATTGTTCCACTTTTGGTTCCATAGGTCTTTCACTACTATACTAAAATAAAAACATGATCATAACACACTGAATCAAAACCACTGTCTTCCCACAGCCTCAACAACACCCACCCTTCTCTGCTTCTTTCAGAAATCCAGAAGCTAGAGCCTCAGCTTTGGAAGTACTGTACTGTGTTTAGTTATTTATCATGTCCAACCATCTGCTGCTTGACGTAAAATAACCCACAGAATAATGCTCTACATTTTTAATGGTTCCATGTGCGAGGTCATGTTTTCTCTTTGTATGGAGCAGTGTAAATATAGCCATGATACACACAAGATGCTGTGGAAAGTGCCAAATGCTTGCACAGCAACAGTAAGCTTCTGTTAACAGCGGAGCACCATCTTCGTCCTTCTGTGCTTTTCTACTCTGTTCTTACTGATGGTGTGACCACAGTGCAGGGCGGTGTTCCTCAGGTTACTTCTCTGGAACAACCTCTGCCAACTGATTCTGAAATCCTTATTTGTCTTGTGCTGCGCTTCAGCTCGTAACTATTCTCACCAGTCACATCTATACAGAGGACCAAGCACTAGTACATAGTCTTCCATAACATCCAAGCCTTAGCATGGTCATGGCTGTGGTTGTGGCTCAGCCCAGTATAGAGTCTGGAGATCACTATGGTCAGGGACAGTTCCTAAAAACTAATCTGGAGTTACCCACAAAACTGGATGGCTGTTAGAGGGAGTACGATCAGGAGGCATGCTCTGCCCTTGCAAAAGAACAGTGTCATTTCCAAAACACACTCAGGAATGATAAAGTTCTGAACTATTGCCATTTTCTTCCTGTAACATTTCCCCCTTGACAGGTTTCTTTCTGGAGGCATTGTGTTGGGCAACACAAGTTTGTTTCCCAAGGTTTGAATTAAAACTGCCCACAAACTTTCGAAGGACCTGCTCATGAAAGCTTTTCTTTCCACTCCTTTGCTGGTCTGTTTATATTTGTCCATTATTACCTAACTCTTGATTCCTGTCCCAAAGAGCTTGTAGTTTACGTTTGCACTCTGTGTTTGTACAGTTCTGGCACAGTGGCGTTCTAGCCTATGATCTGGGCTCACAGTTACTATAAGAATACAAGTAAGAAGAAAATTGAGCTGTGTAGTCTTCTGTAAATTAATAAAACTGGGTTAAAAAAAAAAGTCTACAAGAACAGAAGAGTTTAATAAAACTCAAGAACAGATTCCTAGAGAGAATTGCGTAAGTTCATGCAGGGGAAAAAAAAAAAGGCCTCCAGTTCTAGCTTGGGACACTAGATTTTCCTGGCAAGTATGTTGCCAGTGAGCAAAATAACCACTCAAACCAAAAAGTTAATTATTTAATGCATTAGCAGTAATGTCTGGCATATCCCCCACTAAAACTGGAGTTCATGTTCAGGCACATAGTACCTGGGTTATGAATGACTGCAATTGTTAATGCATGCACACTGTGCATGTAAAAATGATTCAGTAAACAGAAGAGTTGAGCTTTTAGCTTTTAATTTATAATGAACCCATAAGCAAAGATGGCTCTGGAGTCTGGTGCTGACATTCTCTGTATTAGTATTAAACTCAGAGTAGCTCAGGCAATACAAATTAAGAGTTGATCTAGTTTTATTCCAATGTAAACATCAGAAAGTAGTTGGACTCTGATTCTGTAATTACCTAATTAAATGTCTCACCATCTTAACAAAGGAATAGTTCTCCTAATATAAGTACATATTTTTATACAGTGCCTACCTGTGGTAATCTACTGAATTCTCTGTCTGGTTCACATTATTTTTTCCCTTTCTTTTTCTTTTCCCTTCAAGTCCAATTGTCCAGTACTTCATTTTGTCTTTCATTTGAAGGCACAGTAGTGCTGGTTATTGTAGCATGTAAATCCTGGCATTTAATCTGCCTCTTAGTGCTTGATTTATTTAAGAACTTTTTTTAAAAAGTGTAAGTAGATGTTATTTAGTCGCAGAGATTTCTAAAACATTTGGCCCCCCCTTGACTTTAACTTGCTGCCAGTTTTGTCTGTCCTGCTGGTTTTGCTTTGTCTCTATTCCTGGGATCAATTGTTCCTGCTGTTTCAGTATCAGGTGCTTGAAGATCTGAGTAGTAAACAACTTTGAAAAGAGAAAGAATGCTGTCCTTGTCCAACATAAAGCCATACAGGACAGACTATTCCATATGAAACCATCTTGCTTTTGGCAGTGTGTTCAATCTGTCACATTTAGGCAGATGCTTCTGGCCTGCACCACCCATCAAGTCTGCCCCGCCTGAGCTCCTTGCACTGTGCCCACTTTAGCTTTTGGATTTTGCTTTCCATATGGTCACGGTTCCCGAGTATTGTAATTGTCTGCTGACAGTCGCGCATGCTAGCCAGTACGCTTCTGACATCATTTCTTATGTTCCTCCTTTRGCCGCACTGTTAAGGGGTGAGATGATGACATCATCCTCAGGAGGACTGTGATGTCATCAGAAGTACTATAAAGTTTAAGTCATCAATGAGGCAGGGGAGTGACAGGGAAACTGAGACGATTATTTTGTCAAATGATCGAACGTGGGATTGTAATTTTCCAGACACCGTTGCAGCTGGAATTAGAGGGAGGGCAGGAGGCACTGGTCATGTACCAAAATGCTCATCTGCAACGCTAACACGCTTATCAGCTCTCATGCCATCAGGGTTTGCATTGCATAACCAAACTTGATTTTGAACCAAGTACTTTCAGACTTGGTTTTGTGACAGATACACTGTTTTTCTCCCCCTCACTGAAAATACAGTCCCAAAAAGGGAATCTGTAGCCGACAAACTACCAGACAAGTTTTTTTTTTTCCTTCTCAGAATATAACAAGTCTTGATGATGATGGTTCTCAAAAGAGCCTTTCTTTTTCCTCTAGATCCACATCCAGCCTTGCAAAACCATGAAAACCTCAATGCTTCCTTTATATCCTAGCAGCTCTTCCCACAGTCAAAACTCAGTTCTCTGCTACGAAATACTTGGCTACTGAGAAACAGAGGCAGCTGTTGACTCCTATGATCCAAACACRGCCAAAGCAAAAGAGTGTAGGAATATTTAAATTAGGATCAAGACAGGCTAAATATATCAACCCTACTGGAGGTCCACTTGTGCCAGTCCAATCTCATCAGAAAGTAATTTAGCTCCAAATCTGTAAATAACCAAGCTTGAGCTCTCTTAACTATAATCTCAGAAAGCTTAGAAAATCTTGAGCCCTGATAAAGCAAAGCAATCACAGTGTATAAGATTAAGGATGTAACAGTGAAATCATCAACATGTTCTTTCTTCAGCCAAAGCCCAGAATTCCTGCACAGGCATGTTCAAAGACAGACCTGTACTCTGCTCAGGCAAAATACATACCGATGTTTAAATGCACACACATACAAGAAATGAGACATCATACACAACTCCACGGAAAACCCCTCTGTCCTGTTTTGGACTGAAATGCTTTCCAGCCCAAAAGCTAGCTTTTCATCAGTCCAATAAATCTATGCATGACTAGCAAAGCTTTTGCCCAGAATACTGTTTTCAAAGCACAGCAAATCAAAAGATCATCAGTATTATTTGTTTAGAACAAAATAGTACAAAACACGCTTTGAGAACTTCAAACAAAGCTGCTCTACTTCCCAGGGTATAATCTTTTCTTTACTATTACTGCAACTCTTGCAGACTAAAATAGCAATCCTAATCCTGAAGAGGAGAAGATATTTGGAAACCAACTCCTTCTGTTGAGAAGATTGTTGCTTTCTTCCCAGCCTCATGTCTGCAATTTCTACATCAGACTGCCTACCAATATTGAATTATCCTCGCAAACAGGTTCTGAAAGTTATTGCTTGGGGGTTGTAAAGTAGCACATCTTGATTAGGTCACTGTATTGTTACCTCCTTAGTATGCAAACTAGTCCCTCTTTCCTGTAGCTAGCAAAGATGTAACAGCTATAGCCAACTTAAGATAATAGGAAGATAAAGAGATATTTTGTATAAAGCTTTTTCTTATGGTAGGCTAAGCATTAAGTGCTAATAGAGTTCAGCTTGAAGTTCATTCTGTAACTCCACTGAGAGAGTGAGGTGTCTAAAATCAGTTTTATATTAAAGGTAATAATATCTGGTGCTTCTTACAGTGACAGAAAAATTCTTCACTTCTGTGCAGACCAGGGTGTAAAAGTGGTTGTTCTGTGTGTGGCTCCTGGTGAATGAAGGGGCACTCTGTCCCTTGCTTGTACTTACGAGAAGCAGGTTTACTTGGCTTTGAAGTCAGGAAATTCTGCACTATATCTCAGGTACTGTCATAGTTCAGGCTGTCATATAAACTGGATGAAAAGGGTTTTAATCTCCCCTCAAGAAAGAGGCAGATGGAGGACTGTGAGCAGGCTGTCAGGAGGAGAGGCAGACCCTGGCTGCTTTCTCCTGCGCCAGTGAACTGATTGGGAGGCCTCTGCAAGCTTTGCCTGAAAGTTCCCCTCTTCAGCCCTATCTTAGGAATTTTGCTGAAAAAAAGTGAGATAATCCAGCCCCTTGCTACTATTTTTTTTTTTTTAAATTCTCTCACTAAGTGAGAGTTTTTTTCTTAGTGAGAAAAAAAATTCTCTCACTAAGACTCAACTTTCTTGAATATTTGAAGTGGTAGACTGTAACCAGATTAGGGCTTTTTTTTTAAATGACTGTGTGTATCATTTAAAATGGCACTTTTCCACTTTTCCCAATTCAGCCTGTGCAGCKGGTGTGGATCCTGTGCCTCCAGCTGAAGGGCATCCGCTTTCCCTCCACAAGGCTTTCTGTGACAGCGAGGCAGGCAAAGGGTGCRAGTCTGTTCAAGAGCTTTGGCCCTCAGGTCTTTCCACATTGTCTTCATTCCTTCTCGTGTGCCGAGCTGTGAGGACACCTTAACCTGGCAGCATGGCTTTCAGGTCTCTCTGATCTTTAACCTCAGTCTCAGGTGATTCGAGGGGAGAGGTGAGACACTGGTTTGGGACAACCTGTCTTAGAGGCATTTTCTTTGCAATTCYATTCTTGGGGATTTCTGGATTTAAAGTACAGTCATCCTTTCAGTGCTTGTGATAATAATTTCTTCAGGCAAAATTTGAGCTGTATGGAACAATGATAATGTTTAAAAATATATTTGGCTTAAACAAATAATCTTTTCAGTCTTGCTTGTTGTCAGAGCTGACTTAATCTTACTGCTTCCAGGATGATTTGTTCTCATAAATATATTGTTACTGATAAAGATATAATGATCAAGATTGTACTGAAATCCTAGAAACAAGTTGAGGCACAGAATTAAATCCTGTTCATGCAGTCACAGGACAACAAATTCTCTTTAATTACTTGCATCAAGTCTGAGCAATTCCTCAGTAAATAGCATTGTTTACTGCAGTCTTTCTCTTATCTAAGCAGTTCACTCTCCTGGTTTAGGCTGAGGACTTATATAAAATTCTCACTGGTGCCTCTAAGTCAGGTATTTTAAAGCAGGAACATTGTCATTTATTTCAGTTTTGCACCTGCTGTCTTTCTTCACATCTTCTGTAAGAACATGCATACCTATGTGACCTTATTTGAGGAACTGACTTCATTTTTATGATTTCTGCATCTGGAGTATAGTTAATAGATGTGATCGGCTTTGCAAAATCATGAAAACAGTACTTTTTTTTTTTTTATTTCAGTTTCATGTTCAAATTTCTATGAGTGAGAGAAGTGTCCCTGGTAACGCAGTAGTAAATCCTTCCCTCAAAATATTCTTGATGTCAAAAGGAGTGTAGTCTCTCCAGAAGTGTTACAGCACTACAATCCCTGAACATGGTAATGAATGTTTTTTTAGAACTGCAATTAAACAGCATTTCATCTCCATCAGTTTAAAAATAATATATGGAAATATTTGGAAAACTAAACTTAGRTTTGCTGTGACAAAGAATGTATCAGTCAATTCGGATTTGGAAAATGAACTATTTAATGGAGGAAATAAATTCTGTAGATTGAAAGGAAGTATTTCCTTTTTCTGATTTTTGCTGTTGTGTTGAAAGTGGAGCAAAAATTGGAATTTTACCCAAATGGGAAATTTCAGTATTGAATATTAGTATTTGAACAAAGACTCTGAAATATAAGAGAGTCTTGAAGTATAAAATGCACAAAAGTTTTTGCAAGTGAAACACCTGTTTTAAAGGGGGGTTATTATGGATATGTAATCTGGCCAGAAAGAATGATGTATTTGAATGGCTCTCAGGAGGCAATAATCCATTATAAGGAAATCTAATTCAGTGTTGAACTGAGAAAGTTGAAAGCATTTTAGTTAGTCCAGTATTAAAATACTGTAAATGAATGTGTAATCAACTCTGCCTGTTCTACATATCATTCTCTAGATCCTGCCCTTACATAAAAGCCAATGAGGGTCAACTCTGTCCATGTATTTCTGTTCACAATTTGAAAAAAGCTTACAAGCACTTGCACATACATACAAGAACTTTTTTTAAAAATTGTGTTTCAGAGTTATTTCGAGAAAATGGCTGCATTCAAGAATTAGCACGCTGTGAAAATCATTTATCCCTGTTGCATAAATTTGGCAGAGGTCTTTCTTAAAACAAGCATTTTGCATAAGTCTGTGGAAACCATTTACTTCAGTGAAATTAGTGGAATCCATTTCGTTAGGTCTAGCATGTTCTGGGGTAGAAAGCCTTTGTTCTGGCGGGCTGTATGCTTTACATATTCCGTTATGCAAATCTGAGAATTCATCAGAGACTTTGCCCCATTCCTGCTACCCTCGTCACAGTTTACTGTACAGTTTATCTACTGCAGACAAACCTACATACCATGAACAGTCTCTCAAACCTAGCAGCTTCTGCCCACAAAAGCAACATAAGCTTGTTTTACTATTATTTGCACATCAGTGACACTGTGTTCAGCGTATCATGCGCAAAGAGAATTCCCATCCCAGTGAGTTTAGAGTCTGAAAAGTATCAGGCCTGATGTCAGTTCACACAAAGCAACATAATCCCATTCAAGCCAGTGAACTCTGTGTTACACAAGCAAAGGGTCTTGCTCATTGTTTCAAACAGGTGGAATTTTTTTTTTTAAAAAGCAAGACTAGGAACAGGCAAGCAGATAGTGCTTTGTATCAAGCTCTGCCATAGTACAGTTAGTGGTAGGTCAGAAGATACAGAAAATAATTCTATTTAATAGAATAAAAAACAAAGTCATACCCACAGGTAGCTCAGAGTCATGTCAAGGTACATGTCTGCTTCTGATCTGAACTCTTCAGACACCCTGGTTTTCCCCATGCCCACCCCCACACTGCAATTTGGGCACAAACAAAAAAGCCTCCCTGTGCAGTCATCCCGGTGATATCAGATGCCCCTCCCCTGCAGCCCTAGGAGACAGCCCAGCTCATTCACCCTGCATGTTTTGCATGTTGGTTGCATGGGGTTGGGATCATGCTTATTGCTCATCTGCTTTGTCCAGGTCAGATGTAATTTATCTTGTGTAATTCTGCTTCCTGTGGCAGATTCAGTTTGATACGGTTTTCTCACTTTCTGTTTCATACTGCTAACGTGTCTGTAGAGCCATAGGCACAGCTTAGTGCGAACACATCTTTTGTCTGCAACATCTTTGGGATTTTTTTATCGTTAGTGGTTTGCTAATTTCCCATGATCTCCCTTCTGTATAGCACATTTTAAATATAGCACATCCACATTACAAAATTCTTCCTCCTCCTCTTCTTCACGTATTTCCATACTACGTTATGAGAAATCTAGGACAAAGAGCATAATAATGATCTATAAAAATGAATTCAAAATTTTGCCCAAATAAAACATAAACTGATTCTTCTTAAAGTATAATCTTACTGCAAGAATGCATTATCCTCAGTTCTTTCAAAGTTACAGTACAAGTTCACGTGGCGTGTTTTGGTTACCCAGGAGATGTTCTTGTAAAGGAATGTTCCCRAAGTTTGGAAAGGAAAGATCACATCTGTAGTATTGTTTTACATGTGTTTAATTTTCAGATTTTATGCTGTCCTTTGCTAATTGGAGTTCCTTCCCTCTTTATTTTACTGGCATTTTGAATTCCCAGGTACCTTTCTGTCTGCATAGCTCAGCTACTGAATTGGATGTCCAAACCCAACCCCTGCCAACAGCAACCAACATCAACCTCGTTTCAGACTGCCTGTTTGACTTATCCACCTGTCCAGTTTACATGACATTGCTAATATCAAACTCATCGTAAAGGTTATATCCTCAATTTGTAGAAGTTGATGTACCTTCATGGAAATCTTGACCTACATCTGCCAGACCCAAACTGAAAAGCAGCCAGGCTCTACCAATCAGCTAGCACACCAAGAAGCTACATGCAAGTTGCCATAGACTCCTGGATCAGGAAGGTTCCTTTGTAAACCATAGAGTATATCCTACACTGCACTGTGTAGGTTGCATGGAAACACCTGAGTGGGATCTACATGAGATAGCAGTGTAGCTATGCATTATACTCCACCCAGGCTAATACGTCTCTTGTGAAACCTACGCAGAGCTGTATGGTGACTCCAATAGTTCAGCTAAGCGGATGTGTCTACGTGGCTCTGCTTGGAGCTGGGTAGAAATGCTGTGGTCCTACCTGTGATTTCAAACACATCAGCCTCTAAATATTCTGCTCCACCATCACCGTAAGGGTAGGTCACTCTGAGGAATACAGTCCAGAGTCACTTAGGAAATCATCAGGTTGTTTCCTGGATCTGCCTCTTTTCCCTCCTTCACTAATTGTTCAGCAGTGGCAGTTCTATAACTGGGGTGGGAAGTGCCACTCTCCCTCTCTCGTTACTTCTCCTGAGTGGTTCTTCTGTCCAATTCATGGCTGTGTCTCAAGACCACCACCTCACAGATGTGCTCTGCTGCCTTCCAGGAGAGCAGCAGCAGGGGTGTCTGGGCACGTTTTCACTGGCTTGGGACGTGTCTCGCATCTCACATTTGCCACAGGTTTGCCAATTCTGTGCTTATTGCCTAAGTCAAGTGCCAAATTTCCAGATTTTTGTGCTGTTTCCATCCTTATCGTGCTAGTACCGGCCACATGTGAGGGCCACCAGTTTCACAGAGCCACCCAACCTTTCACAGCAATAATAATGCCACAGTGGACATACAGTAACACAGTGTCCAAAGGGTGACACTTGGACATGCTGCGCTGGGTACCAGGAGGTGAACAAGAGTTAACCACTGCCTTATCCTGTTTTCCCAAAGACCCACCAGGCTTCAAGCTAGGCCTGCGCTAAGGCACTGGAGTTAAAAAGCAAATGAACAATTAAATTCCTACATTTAGATTGCGAGTCCAGACGTTTCGAATCCAACCAGGATCCTTCATCAACGGAATCTGAAAGAAACAAAGAATAATGAGGAATAATACAGTTAATTAACTATGTACAGAAGTTAATGTATCCAGGCCTCAGTTATGGTCCTTGAAACCCAGCTAATGAAAACCTCTCCTGTGATTCCTTTGTAAGCCACRTTGCCCTTGTGTCATCCTCACTTTTTATCTGTACTGAGAGATGTTCTCAATTCTCTCTTTCCACCATCTCAGTTTTCAGGGTTTTTACAGAAGGATTTAATCCTCTGCTAGTAGGATCTGTATCATCAGCCGGAGAGAGCTTGGAAGCAGGGGATCCCTGTGAGCTCTGAAGAAGCATGGACCACAACAAGCTCTGTTTATTCTTTTGCAGGATGGGGATGCCCAGTGCAAAGGACAGCAGCAGAGCTGTAATCCCACCCTGCTGCCTAGGGAAAAGATCTTTTCGTATAGCAGCATCCCTAGATCTGTTTGTGGTACAGGAAGACCTCTAATACCCAGTAGGACAGGAAAAGGAATTCTGTAGGACAAGAAGAGCACATTTCAGCCCCTTTGAAGCAACCTGGAGTTCAGGGGCTGCATGGCAAAGCCAGGAMTTTATTCCCTGAGTAGTCCCCTCCTGACAGGCAGCACAGGAGCCTCAACACAGTGGCTGTACTTTCAGAGCCAGAGCCCCAAAGCTGAGGTGGCACACAATTACAGTGACAACCTCTTTCTGAATAGGTGGAAGTAGGAGTGAACGGTGACTTCATTTTTAAAGAAACCACAGTTGCAAAACACATCATTGAAATAAATTAATACCTAGTAAAAAGGGTAGGCTTCCAGTGTTGCTGGAGATGATGGGATTCATATTTAAAATAAGAGGAAAAGTTATTGAAGAGAAATTCTGTACTGCATTTTATACTATTTTTCATTCCATAGTGAAATTTTACACTGGAAGGACTAATTCTACAGGATTGATAAATATGATGATATGAACAAATCATTTGAAAGATTTCCCTTTTGTGTGTAGAAAAATTAACATTCAAATATGGCCAGGTTTGCTGGTGGTGTGTGTTCTGAAAACATTCATATTCCTTCATATTCAAATCTCAAAGTTTTTCAAGCACAAATGCTCACCAGAAAAAAACAACCTCATTCTACTCTTTATCATTCTCAAGTTATATGACACCCAGAATACTCTGTGGAATCTTACTGAGCAAATAGAAAAGGCATGAAATGATCCCTTTTCTGAAGTGTCTCTCATTTAAATACAGCTAATGAAACAATAACAAATAAGGAGGAATCAGAAATAGAAAAACAAGCATTACAGAAATAGATTCACCCAGTTCTGGTAGGTGCAGTTCTTAAGGGTTCCATTAATGTTCATTACACTCACTCACACACTGTTATATGTATAATTAGAATAACATTTTTTGTGGCTGACATGAGAAGTAAGTTCGGGGTGGCACCGTCAGGAGAAGACAGTAGAGGTCTGGCACGTAGCCCTTCTCTGTTCACGATAACAGCTTGCACTTGAGCATTCCATTAGGGATTGCACCAAACTATTCAAACACAATTTACCAAGTCTCTCAACAACCTTATGGGCCAGGAGGTATTATTAATTCCATTTTCGAAATGAAGAAACTGAGATACACCCTGATTAAATGACTTACTCTGTGTTACAAAGGAAGTCTAGCATCAGAATTAGAAACAGATCTCTTTCCATATGGCCCGTTGTTTTAACAAGAAGTCTACCCTTTCTTTCTATTGTCAGAAGCAGAACAAAAATACTGGCATCATTGCACCAATAATTAAATGAACAGAAATACTCTTGCAGGCTAAATTATTAATTGAAATACAGATGTGTGTTGTATGCAAATGCTGGGTTTAATATAATTACATTTTCCTGTTGCATGTGCCTGTTTGGGTTTAAGATGCATCTTGCTGCTTTGTTGACCAAGATGGTGGCTTGAAGATATCATAGCAGTTGACTGCTCAGGGATAACATTAAATATTTAGAACATGAAATATCAGATCAAATTCACAGTAAGTGTTTATACACTTGATGTTTATATTTCTGGTGCATATAAAATACATATGGTATATGTGTTCTATATTTTGCTAGGGCATGTTTCATCCCATTTTACACAGTCTGAGGTGTGGGGCTCAGTGTATATCTTTAGTCTTTGTCACTTTTTGAATTCTAGGAGCACTTCCACCTCCCAGGGAGAGGTGCCAGCCCCATCCATGTCTTGACCATGTAAGAAGGAAACCCAGATGTGCTGGCTGGATGCAGTGTTTGGGAAAAAACTGGGTTCATTCCCTGGAAAATGCCCGCCCCATAGTTTGGCTGTAGTCTCCAGATTTCCTAAAGGAAATCAGCTGTGCAAAACAAGAACCAGTTAGGGTACCAATCTGCCACTGTGCACACAGCTGGGTCTGGAGTAGCTGCTTTGGGCATGGGCTGGAAGGAGCAGCTGTGAAGGCAGGAGGTGCCACCTTCTTACTCCAAACATCAGGGACATGTTGGCAGAGTGGAACAACGGTTTTCTGTATTAATTCATCCCTTCTTCCTCTTTCCCCAACCTTTGCAGTCTGTTCTGGAGCCCATCCAGCTAGAAAACAGCTCATATAAGTAGATTTCTTTTCAAATATCTRTATTCATGAAAGATTAGACTGCCCCTCTCTTTCTTTGTTTTTCTTTCTCTTTCTTTCTCCTTCTTTCTCTCTCTTTCTTTCTTTCCCTCACTTTTGTTCCCTCTTTCCCTCCCTCTCTCTTTTCTTTTCTTTCTTTCTTAAAAACAATCAAAGTTCCTGATAAATCACATCCATGATTAAATAAATAAATCTCAGAAACACAATAATAGGAACTGCCACAGGAAAACAGTATGTTTCATTAGCAGAAAAGTCAACAGTGTGTTRCAACAGAGTTGGTAATTGTACAATAGTGCTGCTGCCTGTGCGTTCAGTTCCTCTGAAAAACAGTGATCAGAGACAGTCCTGTAAAACATTCTTTGTGTACTGGTGTAACAACCACGCGACTCTCCAGGATCCCTGCCAGCAGTTTAGAAGTACAGTTAATGTTGCAGTTAAGTATTTGATCTTTAGAGTTGTCTAATCTCTGCTCCTGCTCACATTTGAAAAACAACCCTAAGGAGCTTTCATTCAGTCCTGCAATTAATGGAAAAATTTAGTATTTATTGAATGATATTTTGTCCATTGTTTAGAGTGACTGTTATAAATCAACTGTCTGCCTTTCCTATTTGGTAGGCTTGGAAATGCAAACTCACATGAGTAAAAATTATTTTAAAGCAGACACAATGCGTCAGTCTTCTCTTCAGCTGTGCCAGTCTCTGTAGTCACCCTGCTGACCTCAGAGAACAAAGCTAATGTAGGGAAAAGATGACCTTGCACTTAAGCTAGTGAAATAGGACACAAGGGCTATTCCTGTACAAGAAAACTAAACAGAGTCAAGGCATAGGCGGAGGCACTGGGACACTCTGGTCTGTGCCCTGACACTGGAAGAACAGCGCTTGGCACGGCTGCAGCCCCGGCCAGCTAACAGCTCCCAGCTTGGGAATGAGCACAGAGCATTTCCAACAGGCATCTCAATGGGGCCAACCGGTTTTAAKGGTTGAAGGAGCTTAATAGCATAGAGGTGACTAGATCACGCCAGGTAGCATCAAAGCCAGAGGATGGGCGCTGTCACTGTTTAGTTCACTAGCACCAGTGTAGCCAAGAGATCCAGATCTCCTCTGGAGCTACCTGAGCTTTCTTCTTTCCAGGAGTGTGGACATATCACGAGCCCCGTTGCTCAGTTCTCCTGATGTGTAACAGGAATAATAGCCTCCTAAGTTGTCAGGCTAAATTCATTAATATTTGTAAGAGAACTGTAATTTGTGGTGCAAAGCAAAATTTGCCTTTTAATCCCTAAAGAGAGGCTTTATGACTCTATCTTGGCCAGTCTGGCAGCATTAAGCAAGCTGTACTTTGCCCAGCTAAATATGAAGTGTTTAAGAATCAAGAGATTTCTTATAGCTGATAGAAGATCGAGTAAAACAAGAGAAGATTCAGAGATAACAGATATTATGGCATGATATCTGCAGGAGAACAGATTAGTCTATACTTCATACTTTCCCTAGAGTGAAAAATATATCTTATATAAAAATATTGCAAGGAAAAAATGAAAAGGTGGTAAATGTAACCCATGTCTCCTTGGGAGAGATATGGAGATGCAGTGAGCATGAAATGCAACAGAAAACCTTTAGGCATTAGGAAAACTTTATAATACCAGGAGTAGGCAAGCTCTGGAATGGCTTGCCGGAAGAGGCTGAGATCTTTCAGAGCAGGCTGAACACGCATTTGTCAGAAATGATTTAATTATAGTTGAATTTGCCTGTAGGCATAGAAATGGACCGGATGATCTCTAAGACTCTTCCAGCCTTGTATTCTATTATTCTGTGATAAAGCGACACAGCCAAGATGAGGCTGCATTTTCAGGAGCTCTTTCCTAGCAATGAAATCTCACAGTGGAAAAAATTCAGAAACTGGTGGCAAAAACCCTGTTACATTACATGTTTTGAATCTGACTAAGAAAATAGTGCAGAAACGAGCTGTAGGGAAGCACGGCAGAGTAGCCAAGGGACGGGCTGGGTGACCTAAGAGGCTCTTCTGTCTCAACTTCTGACTCAGTCTCACGATATCACCTGACTGGTGTTTAGCTCATCACACTGATGCAACAGATGTTGTAAACAAAGTTACTCATTTGTGAATTACTCAGGTAATTTAAATCTGGTTCCTACAGTAATCATGCCTCTTAATGTAGTTAAGTACACACTGTATGTGTGCTTCATTGCTGGTAATACCAGATAGAAACATCCTATTTATTCCCTTGAGGAGCATCTGATTTTAAAAAACAATTATAAGACCCTCTTCTGATGCCCAGAGGTGACTTACATTTTCTCTGTAGTGTGGATGCCTAGTGCAGAGCAGCTGATCTGTTCTTTCACAGAGACCCAGAGCCAGCACCTTCAATGAGGGGATGCTATCTCCACTACAGAACATCTTTTAAGCAACAAAGAGGAAGGATGCCTTCTTTTAAGATAAGATGACAATCCTAAATTCAGCACATAACCAAATTGCCTTTCTAAATGACCTGAAGAAGAAAGAAAACCATTTCCTAGTATCTAGAATAGTCAGGTTTGACTGACAACATTAAGTTTTCCTGGAGAGGTGTAGCTAGTCAGGTGAAGCTTGGGAATCAGTAAATAATGTCAAAGAAATGTAACTACAGAGAGCTCTGTCAGAAACTGCAGTAGTGAGTTCCTAGTCAAATGACCTGACGTCTTAACCCACCAAGCCAAAGAATTGCTGTCTATATTTACTTTCTACAAGAAGGCTACAAAAATATAGCCGCTGGTCTGTAGGAGGCCACATGGGGGGCTACAGCACATGGAGATCGGCACAGCACAGTTTAAGTACTTTGCAACATGAAAACCATCGTCAAGCTTTATCATATGAAGTGGAGGAGGCCCAACAAGAAACCAATTCTGCTTTATCACCTCACTCAAACTTGGCCTGCATCATTGCTTTCAAGTCAAAGGAGCCATTATGCTCAGGCATTTTGGTAGCTCTGGGGTCCCAAGGCATCACATGGAGAGAGAGGCACAGGTATAGGGTGGGAAGATCGCAAGCAGCTTGGAACCTCCTTACTTGCCCAGCCCTCACAGCCTGCATTGCTCCAGGGACAGCGTGGGAACCAGGGCAGCTCCTGCCGCACGAGCACGATGTTCTCCCTGCCCCGTCACTGCTGAAAATACGGATAGCTGCATTTTGCACAACCTCAAGTTCCTAAATTATTTTAAAATCTAGACCTATGCTGAATGCTTTTTAATAATCTGGCATCCATGGCATTTCTGTCCTGGAGCTCCAATCTTCTTGCTAAGCATCAGTGGGAGAAGAGGAACTGTTGGACTGCTGCAATCTGCAGCAGATTCCAGGCACAGTGGTTTGCTAACCACATTTGAAAGTGAGTTTGAGCAAAGGTAGAAGGAACGCTACACAGCGGTTAGATTATTTTAGATTATTTAGCCAGGCACCTCACTGAGTACGTCTCAGCACTGGGTTAATGCATGAGACTCCAGCGCAGGTCTTTGAAATACACCCGTCCAGGTGCCTTAGGCCAGGTCTGAATTCTTTCTGCTGAGCTCCTCTCATTTCTTAACCCCATGTTAGTCACAGTGAAAATTATCAGCTGTTTAACTAAAATCTTATGACACATCTCTTGACAGCTGATAAAGGCCGCTTCCTCATCTCCACCAAACCATTCAGCTCCAGGAGCGTGTTTGACGACCGCCTCCATTGGCTGGCCTGGTGGCCCCACCACCACGCCTGCTGCTTGCTTTTGGCGGATATTTTAATGACTGCAGTTAACACCGCACCTGGGAACATTCCTCTTAGGAACTACCCCAGGCTACCAAAAGGTGTTTCATGAGGTGATGTTTCCACATCACCCGATCATCACACCCTCCCTCCCTCATGGCTTTGGCCTTTCCAGACCCGGAGGCCTCCCAGCCCTCTCCTTTACAGGGCAGCCTCACCCTCACTCCTGGAAATGGGGGCTGCTGGCGGCAGGTCTCCACCGGACCACCGAGGAAGGCCATACACACCTTTCACCAGAGGAGGGTTAAAATGACTGCCTCCTCCTCACAGTTAGGGGCAGAAAGCTGGCAGGTAGTGGAGCTTCACAACTGTGGTATCTGCACCACACCTGCCCTTGCATGTTGGGCTTAGTCTTGTGGCAAGCTTTGGGTCGTCCAGACCCTTGTTGTTAAGTATGAGGCAGAGGAGTTCAGAGCTAGATCTGGCAGAATATGCGATTCACACCCATAAAGAATCTGGAAATTTTGGGTTTTGCAYGATAAATAGAGAACAGACCAAGCTGATGCCTGCCCCATTGGTTTTCATACTGAGACACCAGATGTGTGCTTAGTCATGTACACAGAGGACCCTCAGGAAGAAAAAAAGGCAGGAGCTATTAAGAAGCTCTTGGCTTAGTTCAGACATATTCTGGTCGAACAGGTATGGCAGCGGAACTAAACCCGGAGCAGTCCTGTTTACAAGCTTGAGAAACTGCATTTGTGACACATGCTGGATCCCCGGGCTCTGCAACACCCAGAAGTATGCAGGGATAAAAAAATGCCATAACTGCTGCGCTGCTGCCTGCTTTTTAAATAACACCAGGCACAGTTTGTGTGTGTTTTCAACTGCTAGTAAATTTTGCCATAGGTCACATACAAATGCCTTAGAGAAGCTTGTGGGGAGCTTTCGGAAAGGAGCATTTCTCTGATCCCATTTGTTTTCTGTGTAAATCGGGGCATGAGTTTCAGGAGTGGGGATGGGGTTAGGAAGATGACAGGCACAAAACCGGGTGCTGCACACTGAAAAGCTGTACGAGCCTTTTGTGTTGTGAATTGAACCCTTTGTCCGTTTGTCTAAGGCAGCTGCCTCTGTAGCGTGGCATAAATGTCGCGGCAGCAAGTGGGAGGTAATGGTCACATCTGGGGCTGACCTTTAAAAATCAGCTGGGCTTTTTATTCTCTCTGTTTACTCGCTTTGTTTGCTTGTAGACTTTTACTAAGAGGTCTTCCCTGTGAGTATTGTAACTATTTTAGACTGCAGGTGATGCTTCCCATCGCCCTGCCCATTGATTTGTGGTAAGACTCCCATCAGAGTGCAATTTATTCAGAGCAGATTAAATTTTGCCACAGACTGAAGTTGCTTCGAGTCAGTACTGATATCTAAATACTTATGTATAAGTTACCATCCTGTTGTGGTTTAACCCGGCAGGCAGCCAAACACCACACAGCCGCTCGCTCACTCCCCACCACCAGTGGGATGGGGGAGAGAATCAGAAAAAAAAGTGAAATTTGTGGATTGAGATAAAGACAGTTTAATAGAACAGAAAAGGAAGAGAAAATAATAATGACAATAATAATAATAATAATAATAATAATAATAATAGAATATACAAAATAAGTGATGCACAATGCAATTGCTCACCACCCGCCGAATGATGCCAGCCTGTCCCTGAGCAGCGATCGCCCCTCCCCAGCCAACTCCCCAGCTATATACTGAGCATGACGTCATATGGTATGGAATACCCCGTTGGCTAGTTTGGGTCAGCTGTCCTGACTATGCTCCCTCACAGCTTCTTGTGCACCTGGCAGAGCATGGGAAGCTGAAAAGTCCTTGACTTAGTGTAAGCACTACTTAGCAACAACTAAAACATCAGTGTGTTATCAACATTATTCTCATACTAAATCCAAAACACAGCACTATACCAGCTACTAGGAAAAAAATTAACTCTATCCCAGCCGAAACCAGGACACATCCAGAGTCAGCAAGTGTACCAACAGCATAATGTGCACATCAGATTTCAAGATATGGCTTCATGACAGTTTGAAAGAGTGATAACAAGCCTGCATTAAAGTGCAAGTGAATTAAAATATACATGGGTTTTTTTCCACTTTTCTCTGTCCATCTGGGAAAAAAAATACAGATAGGTTTCAAACCTTTCATGCAGTCAAATCTTAAAGCTTCACATGCACATTATTAACCGCAGAAAAAATGTTTCATTGTCTTATATGTAGTCTTCATAGTTTTTTTAAAGGGATTTGCTAGCCACAGCCTTTTAGAGAGTAAGTTTAGGTCATTTTGTGGAACATGGGTATGTTTGTAATACAGAGAAGACAGAACTTCTGTCCCAAGATCAGATTTCTGAAGTGGAAACAACAGGAGAGGAAAAACAATCCTACATCTGGGGGGTGGGTCAGGAAGTTTGGAAGCTTCCATTGCAGCTGGCACTATCGCAGGCTTTCTGTGCTCTGCTGCATAACCCAGCTTCTGGTTTTTTGAATATAAAATAGAGAAAAGAGTATCAACCTCAGACTACTGTTATGAAACTGAATTTCTCAGTGTTCACAAAGGTTCTGAGTTCCTTGGGTCAGTACATAGGGTTCACATGTAGTAAAGACTACGTATATGTAAAAGTAAACACAAGTTCATAAACAGACTTTGGAAGCAGTTCCCTGCTGGATTTTATCCAGGAGATCAGAAAATAAGGAGGAAGGGAAAGCTAAGTGTGCCTTTCGTTGCATGTGATTTGTTTTTCTCACTAAYGCTACATGCTGTTCAGGACTATTTCTAGGAAGAAGGAGGCGGTCATAAAGGCCAATCAGAATACGCTACAACTTTGCTGACTAGTAGATAAACAGCACGTGCAGAACAAGAGGAAGTTTTTAACTCAAATTCTTGGGGAGAAGCATCACAGAATGCAATGGGGCAGGAGCATATTATTCCTGTGGAGCAAGTTTAGTATTTGTTCATATAAAAAGCTTTAAAAGTGTTTAGAAATATTTTAGAACATGTTAATAATCCCTCGGGCTTAACTGGGCTTTAATTAATACTAAAATAATTGGATTGGCTTTGAAATTGTTCCACCATGTAACAATATTACACTTTTAGAGGTTCCCTGCCTCTCCTCCTACTTCCCTCAGTATTTTGCCTAAACCAGGCTCAGTGGCCTGGCACCTATTGCTCTCTTCTGTTAAATGTCATCTAGTTTTTCTCCAGGCAGCGCAATGCTATAGGTGAAGCTTTGCAGATCCTCGGCTGGAGAGAATGCATTTTACATCACCAGCGGATGCTCCACATGGGGCTGGCTGATCCCAGAATAGAGCAACAGGTCCTAACATTAATTACAAGTGCCATTGCTGCTAGGCTGGTGGTGAAGCAGCGCTGGATTGATACAGCAACAACCCTCAGGAATGCCTTTGGGATCTCTGTTTTCTGGATTTGTAGCTTAAGAACAATATGGAGAGACAGGTCTCAAGACCTGCAACACAAACCTTTCCTAGAGTCCAGTGACATGGCCGAGGACATCAGAGATCCACCTCTGTCAGTGRAGGATCCTGACTGGTATTTGTTACCTACACAGGGCTGGTTTTCCCCAGAAAATCAAGGAATTCAGAGCTCCATTGTGTGCATCATTTTTATTGAGTATATTGGATTTTAAAGGTATTCCTGCATGCAGATGGATGAAGGAGTATTAATTGCTCTGTGAAAAATGAACACCTCCTGATACTCCAGGCTAGCAGACTCCATTTTTAAATTAATGTCACAGATTAGGAAGTCAGCAAAAAGTGAGATAGTGACAACAAGAGATAATCTCTTTGCTGTAGCAGGCTCCAGCATATTTACTTGTTTTCTCTTCATTATGCAATGCCCATAATGTAATTATTCCTATGTGAAGGGATTCCTGCAGAGAGCAAGCACGCAAGTCCAGCTGTTCTTGTTTTGCTTGAGGTGGCAACACAGGACTCTACCTTTTCAGAGCCTTTCTCACCCAGGTCACAGTTTTCATTATGTGGCATCAGTTGAGTAGAAAGATTTCCTGCCTCTGGGTTGGTTTGTTAGTATTAGTTTTAGTGAGATAGCATTAGATTTGGAGTCCCCATGGTATACAATGCAAAGATGTTTAACATAAGAACCCTCGTACATTCAGCCTAGATGCACCTATCTGACTTCGACAACAGAGAATAGTCCCCCTGATTTCAAGGGAACCTTTCTTAAGTGGGATCAGATCCTGGGGCTGCCCTTCTTACCTTAGATATCCATAATGAAGATGCTTACTTCTGGATTCCCTTCCTAATCAACAGGAAGTGTAGCATTGCTAGARCATGATCCATCTGACCTACCTTAAGATGGCATGACACGGAGCACACAAATATAGCCTGTTTTCTGTAAATGGACCTCTGGCCTGTCTTGGGAAGATCATTTCTGTAACCACCCACTATTCTTTTTCCTTTACATTTTTCACCCTTTTTCCCCACAGGGCAGATCTGCTTTTGTACCTTGCCTAAAGCATATCGCTTCCATCAGGGGTTGCAGCTCCATGAAAGAAAGTCAACTTTTCTTCAGCAAAGCTCTCGTGTGCAGTGGAAAAGTGAAAACAAATGCAAATACATCCTGAAAATCAGTACAGCAGTCAAAAGACCTTCATTTTTATCAGTATTAAATTATACCAGGGTTTACGAAGGAAAAGAACATGCACTAAGACTCACATTTTATACTGCTGTTTGCTGGCTGTTAGCAGTGCTCAGAAGCTTTAATTGTGGCCCACTTTGCCACACGCTGTACAGGGACAAAACAAAAAGGTTGTGCCAGGATCTTTCTTTTGTGCAATCATCCCTAATTTAAGAAAGTGAAGGATTTCCAAATATTAACATTCAAAAGTCTGGTCAGTCATTCACTGGCTGCTGCTTGTCACCAGTTTTATTAATATCATACAGAGCAAGACATCATTAATGTAGGCAGCATAGGATGAGCTGAGAAGTTTTCTTGATGTGTGTGGCAGGGTGAGGAACGTGCTGCCCGGCTGCTGAGAGGCGGGCGAGCGGTCAGGAGGTATGTCTGCTCCAGCACTCCCGATGTCCTGGTTTCAGGGATGCTTGTCTGGGGATTTATAAAGGCCTTTTACAAAGCAGTAAATAAACCACCGGCATTACCAAGCAAATAAGGCCACTGTTTTTCAATAGCTGTAAGCTGGCAGAAGCCAGTTAAAGTGAGGAACTGCCTCTCCCATGTGGAAATGTCGTGCAGATCCCCAGTGAGTAACATCTTCCCTAACCTTAGCCGAAGCCTAAGCGAGCTTACAGTTCCATCTGTAGGCAGTGGAGAGGTAGAGACGATTTCAAGGATTGATTTACTCCAACACGATTGTTGTCTTTAGTTGGGGAAACGAGCCCTTCTGTAGGGACGTCCCTCTCCTTCCACTGAACACAAATGCGGTAAAAAAACCTGCAGCATCCTATTTCACTCCCTTTGATGTGGGTGGAGATGAAATTAGTCCATGGGAAAGCAGGAGGGGGGAGCCCCAGGGAACTGGTGGGAATTCCAGGAGTGGCTGGGATTGAGGGTCCTTCCCCAGATGCCATGTGAGGAAGGGTTAAAGTCTGATGCCTCTGGCCTTTGGCAGCCCTCTTCAGTGGAGGCTGAAGACCTCCCTCCAGCTCCTGCCAGAAGCTAAGGGAGAGCATTGTTGGGCTGGATGCAGCCCAGCTCTTGCATTCATCTTATATGGGTGCTCTGTAGAAGGGAAACCTTTTCCCCACCAGCCAGTGCCCCCATCCCTTTGGATCTGTCATCCCTCACCCCCTGACTCCGATTCACTCTCGCCTTTAACCCCCCATCTCTGCCCAGCTTTTCTTCCAAACCCATCTCTGTCCCCACAGGCCATCCCACTGTCATGGTTTAACCCCAGCTGGCAGCTCAGCCCTACACAGCCACTCGCTCACTCCCCCACCAGTGGGATGGGGGAGAGAATCGGAAGGGTAAAWGTGAGAAAACTCGTGGGTTGAGATAAAGACAGTTTAATAGGTAAAGCAAAAGCCATGCACACAARCAAAGCAAAACAAGGAATTCATCCCCTACTGCCCATCGGCAGGCAGGTGTTCAGCCATCTCCAGGAAAGCAGGGCTCCATCACACATAACGGTTACTTGGGAAGACAAATGCCATCACTCCAAACGTCCCCGCTTCCTTCTTCTTCCCCCAGCTTTATATGCTGAGCATGATGTCATATGGTGTGGAATATCCCTTTGGTCAGTTGGGGTCAGCTGTCCCAGCTGTGTCCCCTCCCAGCTTCTTGTGCACCCCCAGCCTGCTCGCTGGTGGGGTGGGGTGAGAAGCAGAAAAGGCCTTGACTCTGTGTAAGCACTGCTCAGCAGTAACGAAAACATCCCTGTGTTATCAACACTGTTTCCAGCACAAATCCAGAACATAGCCTCATACTAGCTACTGTGAAGAAAATTAACTCTATCCCAGCCAAAATCAGCACACCCACTAATGGTCCTTTTCTACTTATAGGCTACAGGAAAAGTTCCCAGCTCATGCAAAAGTGAAATATCTGGGTCCTGCAGTAAGCACTGGGTTAATACTTAGTCCAGAACATTTTCACAGTGCCTCAACCATCACAGAAACCTCCCTCTCCTACCCAGCTGCCCAGAACCACCGAGAAAACAGTTGGGAAACTTGGCCACTGCCTCTCCTGCTGCGCTAACCTGTYACCCATTAGGCACAATACTGCCAGCAGCAAACAGGACACCTGCTTCGGTCTTCTTCTTGCAGTCATTAAGTGTTGATATAGTATGTCTGCCAAATCCCTATTAATAAACCACCTTTTTTTCTGTCACAGAGTTATACCAAGATAAATTTCCATTCCCTTTCTACCATCCATCATCTTTGTGTTTCACAGGTCCTAACACAGCTTTCTTTTCTGTACTGTTTTCTAATCTACTGAGATTTGTGCAGCACTTACAAGAGGAGGAAGAATATCAAAATCAGTGAACTAGTCACATAAATGAGAGTTAGAGGAAACTACTTGTTCTCAGCTATACCATTAGGGCCTGACTATGCACAACCTACCACCCTAGAGGGGGGGAAGAGAGAGAGAGAAAGAATATTAATTTTGAGCAAAACATAAGCTTTATGGCACAGTTTATATCCAAATTTGATGCTGCAGAAGTGTTCTGTGACCATCTAACGCAGCTGCTGGAGGGGAGCAGGAGGGACAGATGACATGAAAAATAAAGCAAACTTCCTTCTTCCATCATTTTAATTTCCTTCACTTAATGTTACGTTTTACACAGGAGGGGGAAAAAAGTAATATTGTGTTTATAATCTGTTTATTAAATGCATTACCCCCCTCATATACAGCACAGCCTCCATGAATCTCAAAGTATATTACAAAAGATGTCATTAGCATAATCCCCTTTTAACAGATGGAGCAACTGAGAAAGTTGCAGTGGGTTATTGAAACTCATCCAGCAGCACAAGGGAAAATAGCTTCGTCATCCTGTCTTGGGCCAGTGCTGCACTGATTAGGCCAAGAGCTACAGTTTATTTCTCAATCTTAGCTGAAAGCCAAGTCTTACTTGACTTACATTCAAGTTTTGACCTCTCTTGCACACACAACATAAAATTTCCAGGGGAAGGGATTTATGAGTACCTAAATGCTTTTACCAAAGGTCATGTCTGTATTGCTTTAAATTAGCTCAATCGCAATGACTGTTGCATTTCCACTGACCTTCCAAAAAATGCCAGGACTCAGCCAGTGAATCCAATTTAACTAGTGTATATTTTAACTAAGTGTATATTTCCATTGTATTTCCTAAGTGTCCCCCTGCAGGAAAGCCCCCCTGCAGATGCCTGACTCATAAAAACCTCTAAGCAAAAGCTGGCAGACTGCAGGTGTTCAGACATTTATGATGAAAGGAGATCCCTGAACTCTAGAGATTTCTCAGAGATATTTACTGGGATGGAGATCCCACAAAGCCCTGACCTATACCTCTGCCTCRTGTTTCTCTGCCTTCAAGCATCCAGGAAATGATGAGTCCATGGGATCCTAAAATACTTAGGAAAAGATAGGGCAATCCATCATGATTTCCAGATTTTAAAGGAAAATTAATGATTTTATTAGCAAAGCTATGCAGAACTCCTAATTACTTGTGTAAGTAAAAATTAACCTTGAGATGCTTGATGATATATTATTTGCTTTTTAAAAGGTCACCTCCATCCTGTAGCAGATTGCTATATGAAGGATGTTAGCATCAAAGCTGTACTACGTGCAGAGGGTGAGCAAAGAGAATGGTGTGTTATACCTCAACATAATGCAGAAAAACACCCCTGAGATGTAAAACACTGATGTAAAGGTAAATAAATGAAAAACTTTCATACTGGTTAGCAGGTATACAAAATATCTGGATGTAAGGATACATCCAGATTAACTGACTTTTTTTTTTTTTAAAGGATACATCCAATTTAATTGACCATGCTTGCTGCAGGCTGTCAATTATCACATTGCCTCATTTCTAACAAGATAAATACTAAGCATCAATCGTAAATGATGTGTGTGACCACTGGAGGTCACTTTTGGTTTAGAAATCCTCCACTTTACAGGCCTTTTGGCAGCAATACAACTTCTGCAAAAGCAGAAAGGAGCACAACTGGAGTTTGCAACATTGTCATGAAAATTCTTTGGGAAATAATTATTTCATTTTAGGATATTTTGTGGCCCAGAAGGGCTTCATGGAATTACAGCAAATTATCTTCATGAAACAGCTATTCTCACTAAATTTTTTCCATATTACAGAGTTTTGCATTGTGGCTATTTTGGCCTGAAAGACCAAATTAATAAATCAATGAATAGAAACAACAATTATAGGATTGGGTTAGAATGAAAAAGAACATATTTTTTGTCTTTGTGGCTATGCAGACATGTTACTGGCTCTGTATTTAAAAGAAGAAAATGTTAAAACTATTCACCTGCTCCATGGAGCAGATATCTACCACTTAGCTCAAGGGCTCCAAGTTTCAGACTTTTGCCACTGTGCAGTAAAGAAGGAGCAAAGAAAAATAAYGAAATTCTGTGTACTGGATTAATTTCTAGATTAATCCTGAAAAATCTTACTCCTCTGAGGGGGTCATCCTTAGATGATTCATACAGTTGACTTCAGAGGCAGAATCTGTCTGAATAAAAAAGTTTTTTTAGACCAGGGTCCATGTTCAGCCTCTTTCTTTTTGCAGTTTTTCTTGTTTGCTCAGGCCCTCATGAAAGGTGGCTGTTTCCTGGCCTCCCTTGCTTGGGAGCAGCCATGCAATCCCTTCATCTTTTGTATTCCCCATCTCTGCTGAGCAAAGGACAATTCGCTCATCCATTATAGCAGTGCATTTCAGCAGTGATGCCACAAAACCAACATTACTCCAAGACCAGACCAAGGCTCTTGCAAAATTTGGAAGACAGAAGGGAAAAAAGGAAGAGAGGGCAAGAGAATACAGAAACCACGTAAATCCCTCCATCAAGTGTTTTCTTCTTGGCCTTTCAGAAGGAAGAATGGAGAATGTATTGTGAATGGGCCTGTCTCTATTGCCTGGTAACAGTGCCTGTAATATAGTGCCTGCTGTGTTCGAGTAAATGATTGCTCTTTTGTGCTGCGGTCTGTGGTTTTGATGATGAACTTCCTGGGAGACTGTAAAGATAAAAATCACWGCTTGCCACTTGTTGAAGATTTAAAGAGCTATAACTTCTAAGTGGTACTACTGAGGGATAAACAGGCTTTTGACTCCTGCCCCTGAGCGCCATGGCACTGCTGCAGAATTTTCCAAGACACTGAAACCTCATCTCCCCGGAGGCCTTATTAAAAATACATATTTTTAACATTTTTTACTTACTTCATTTTTTACTTCAGTTGCTGAAACCTAAACAAAACTCACGTGCATGCACACAAAATTCCTGCCCATAAGGGGGGTGTCAGGCCCCTATAGGACACAATGCAAAGAGGCTCTGCAAAGCTGACTGGAGACTCTCCTTTGCTGTCAGCTCTGCAGGGAAACCAACCCAATACAGCAACGATGGGCAGTGGCGCAGGTGTACAGAGAGCTCAGGTTTGGCGATGAAAATGCAACGGAAGGTAGCAGCTTCAGTTGGAACAATACAGAACAGAGGTTAAACGAGAAATGGTTTCAGGAACTTCTTTTTCCTTCTGCACTCATATATATGACATTATACTGGTAATCTCTCAGCAAAATTGTGGCCGATTTTCCTGTGAGGGTGGCTGCTGGTACCAAAAGAGAGAAAATTCATTCTGAGGATGGTGTCAGGGTCACTTTCCCTCCTCATTTCATGAACTGCAATCCCAGGTGGGATGTGTCTCGTTTCTAATACACGGTGCATTTAAACTGGCAGCCTGGGGGCTTGAGCTGTAAGGCAGCGTGCCCTGTCAGGATGCACATATGCAAGGCTTTGCAGTAAAACGTGCCCTTCTCTTCTCGCTGCTACTTTACTCCACAGGCGAGCACAGCTTTGCTTTCTGCTCCCATGCTCACTTCCATGCCTGTCTTTAGCCCTTGACATATGCAGCTCCGTTTGCAATTTCTTAATTATTTCTAGCTCTGTAAAAGCAATGAGACCCACAAGACCATTTGCTCCCTTTTCCTTAACACTCACCCCATATATATAATTTTGAGCAAAGTAGAAGACAATTCTGCATTTCCTGAACCATTTTGCCATGAATGCTCTTCTCCAATGATCTCCCCAGCTTGTGCCCATTAAAACGAGAGGACACATGTTCTGGGGTGCCAACAGAATGGTCCCTTTTCATGCGCACCCCTTTATGGCACCCGCGGCCTTGTGGCTCCCTGGGTGACAGCAGTGGGAAATGCTCAGCTGATGACAGCCCAGCCCTTATCTGCTCGTTGATTTGGAGTAGAAGTTCTTTGGGAGCCTGCAGCATAAGCGCCAGACTTCTGCTGCTTTTCAGGAAGCTTTTTCTTATCTCCCAGAGTCAGGGAACTTTAAATGGAAAAAAGTTTTAACCTTTGCCATGACTGGTAAGAGCTTGATAAATTTTTAAATGCAAATGTCTGAAAGTGGGTAGCAGGAAACAAATATGTATCACTGCTTTCAAAAATCTCAGATTTTAAGGCAGCCCTGGTTCTTGGAGATGCGTCTGTGCTTTCTGCCTGTTTGGACTGTGTTTTTCTTATGTGCTCCACTTTTAGGAGTGTTTTGCACTCGCAGCCCAGATCTCACTGTAGGTTTTGCTTAGCCGCTCGGTCAGGGCTGCTGAAGCTCACCCCTGGGCTGACTAGTCCTTAGGCCGTGGCATTGACGTGGTGCAAACTCCTGCTCCAGGTGAGATTCAGCTGTCACAGACCACTACAAGGAGTAGGAGAGTCGGAAACAGAGAGGTTAACACTCTGTTTGCATTTACGGCAGCATAAGATAAATAAGTGTTATTAAAGCATTACTCATCATTCAAAGAAAGGTTATCATGCAAAGGCAGCGTAGGCGGCAGGAACTGGGGGACGAAGCAGCTGACAGCCTTGATACTATTTGCCTGCCACTTACTGCCCTCACAGCCTTTCATCCCCATGGACCAAGCTGAACTTTCAGATCTATATTAAGACAGGGCAGGGTCTCTGAGACATGATCTCCAGATACAGAAGGATTGCTGACCTCCAGCAATCTGCTCTAAATAAAATGCAGAAGGACTCGGTCTCCAGTCAGCTCCCCAGGGAGGTGCTCTGGGAGCTGCGGGGTGAACCACAGGGAAGGGTCTGGGTTCAATTTATTGTTTCTTTTTCAGTAGGTGGGAAGGCAGCACACGTGCTTGATGCTGAAGGAAAGCAGATCTGCGGTGAATACCTTTGAGACTTATTTACCCTTGCAAAAATACATCCTCCAGTCGCTGAAGCGTCAGCCCTCCGAAAAGGGAGCAAGGGGCTGCAACCAGGCCGCACCTGCTGCCCGGGCTGCAGCTGCTGGCCTGCCGGGCATGGCAGGGTAAGGCCACCGTGGGGGAAAGAAGCTCCTGCCTCTGAAAAGCCTGAGGTCTGCTCAGCAGATGGCTGCAAAAAGGCCCACCAAAATAAAACAGAACAAGAGCCCACACCGTGGACCCTGTGCCTAGGGCAGTAGTTGAATCCTTGTGCCTGAAGTGGTACAGGTCAGCCGCAGGTCAGAAGGCCAGAGGGGAATCAGGCCCCGTGTGAGGGATCCTTCTCTGGGGAAGGTCCACAGGACGGGGCAGTCCCAGAGCCCAGACCATCCCCATCTGCGGGGGCAGCTGGGAACCGTCCTGCTGTCAGGGTAGCTGGGGGCATCCCTGCTGCTCGTGCAGTGCAGGAGTCTGGAGGTGACCGTAGCCACCGGGTAAATGGGCTCTGATCTCCAGCTGGTCTGAGCCGGCACAGCATCGGTGGGGTGAGAGCAGCCTCTGGCCCTAGCCTGCTCTTTCCGATCTACGCAGGATAACATTTTTCTTGCAGTAAAAGTCTCACAGTGAGAGACACGCAGATGTTTTTCGCTTTCCAAAGAAACTGATGGTAATTAAATTGTTACCCCCACTGGAATTTGGTAAATCCAGGACTGCCTGCAGCCCTGGAGAAATGACAGTGTTTTATCAATGACCCAGTGGTTTGGCCTGGGTCTGGGCAGAGATTGATAGAAACTTGCCCTTCAGAAGCCAACCAGTCCCTCTCCCGTGGCAGCATCAACTGCAGCTGTAGCACTGGCAGCGGGTGGCAACTTAATTGCAGCAAGGCTTTGCACTTCTAGAAGGCTTCTCCCAGAGGATCTCAAAATACAATATAAGCTTCAGGTTAAATTAACCTAAAAAAGTTGGGGGGAGGAGGGAAATGAAGGGTACAGTTTTCAAGTGTGCCCATTTACTTTGGGTACCCAGTACAAGAGGCTCAGGGGGTTTTCACAGATGCTCAGCCCTTGCGGTTCAGGTGAAATTTGTAGAAATTCCTCTGAACATGAAGGTCTTGAGCCGGGATCTCAGAGCAGAGCTACCTACAATAAGTGGAAACACTGGAAAATAAAACCTGAATTTTGCCTAGGGCCATATGGGAAGTTTGTATTTGATTCAGGAATTTGCAGAGATCTCCTTGTGTCTGCCATGCTTTCACAGGCCCAGTCCTGCTCTAAAATTTAGTGATAGTGAGGGTGGGTGAATACTTTCAATGTCCCTCCTAGATATTTCTGTAATTAAATGTGAACAGCATTGACAGCAGCTGTTAGCTAAGCTACACAGCCCACAGTATTTTATTAGTTATCAGGTAAAAAAAAAAATCTTTGTGGGGTCAAATTGAAAGAAACACCACCATGTGGAGAGCTTGGAGATGTTTTAATAATATTCTCTTTTTTCCAATGTGATTTTTTTTTTGCTAAATACGTTACTGGTTTTCAATGCCCACTGCAAAGTGTAACTCAGAAAATCCCCCTGTGGCTCAGCCGCTGTGGCTGCTGGGGGACACAGCAGGAGGGCAGCAATGCCCAGGGATGCCGGGGGGCAAGTCAGGCCAGGCACCATGCCTCCACCCGAGAGAGTCCCATCACCCTGCTGAATGCGATTGCTCTTTGCCCCAGGCTGGAGGAGCAGAAAGGTTCCCCACACATGACCCAGCAGTGGCCATTTTGGGCACTATTTGGTTGGAAGAGAAGCTTCACAGCAACCCTGGGACTCCTCCACTCCAGCTGGTGGCTCTCCCTGCAAAGCAGCAGCCATACAGCCCAACGTGTCTCCCCCAGAGCAGCCTCACACCATCCTTCACTGGCAAGACAGCTGCCTGACCTGGAGCACAGGGATTTCAAGCACATTCTTAAAAACAAAATAAATAACCCCCAACTGAACTGGCAAAACAATGAAGAAGCTGGAATCCAAACAAACTAATCACTGGAATAAAGGGCCTTCCTCCATGTCCCTGCCACCAGCCTCATCCCCGCACATCACGCTCGTGCCCAGCTGCCAACAACAGCACGTGACAAGCCTGGCTGCTACCGCACGCCCCACGTGTGCCTGTCCCGGTCACAAAATGGGAAATCAGGTTTCCGTGCCCTGCACACAGCCATCCCGACCACAGCATCCTTTCACTGCTGTTGTTATTTATGGCCTGGCTTGGCTTTTTAGGGTTGTGTGGGCACAAGCCATAGTGACTCCACCACCTTGCTGGGTTACCCCAGCAGAGCAAAGCAGAGCAAACAGGGCAGCACGGGGCCACCCCGCAATGCAGCAGTGTCCAAYCACTGGGACCAGGGGCGAGCATGGTTTCAGGGAGGCACAGGTGAGTGCAGGAATGGTCCCTGCCCTCTCCAGCTCCCCCAGCCCATCTCGTTTGGCGAATATGCTCAAGTGTGTTTGCCAGTCCCAGTGCCAGCCCTACGCTAATGGTGAGGCTGGGACAACTTCCTCACCAGTAACACATGGCCTACCTAGCTTGTCGGACACTTGCAGACACTGTCACTGTCTGCAGGTTGGTAGAGTCTGTCACCGAGGGTTTGTCACCAGTGGGAAGAGGGGAGTGGGGAAGAGCCAGCCTTGTCAAAAGCTGGTGGCACAGCACTGCCACATTTGACTCCTCCGTCACAGCCAGACCATTCCCCCAAGGTGGACATTTTGTCTTCTACCCCTCTTTCTGTACATCCTGAACTTCCCACCTCCCCAGCGATCACCTCCTCCCACCTTTGCAGGGTGCAGTCTGGGGATRTTGCCAGTACCGTGCTTTCAGGGGGCAGGGATGGACTGGGGAGGCTTTAGTCTGCCCTTCCCAAAGCTGTCCAGAACTGTGAAATAAGCTCTCCCCAACATGAGAGAGCACTGTAGCATATAGCAGCCTCTCCTCAGTTTAGATATGGGCTAAACTGGTGCAAGAATGGGCTAGAGGTATCTACCTTTGCCTTATCCATACAAAGTTGTGGCAATGCACTCTAACAATTGCAGAAGATTTATAATTATCTTACTTTCACAGGAGTTCTAGAAAGGCAAATACCTAAGGATAGCATAACCTAAATAGTCCAGCAGCAACCTGGGCTTCCGGTCACAYGGCTCTGGCAGAGTCCTCCCTTCCGAACATTCCTACTTCCAACAACACAGGTTAGTCACAATTTTCTATTGAAACTTCACATGCCGTCACATTGCCAATGACCGGTCAAAAGTGGAAAACTGGACTGATTATGCAGGTTTTTAAGGTAATTTTTTCTTGCTGCTTAATTTGTGTAGTTACCATGAAGCTGCCTTCCCAAGTATCTTTCTGTTTCAGGTCTAAGGGCACTTGTGTTTAAATTCTAGTACCACCATCCCCACTGTGTTATATCAGCTTCTCTCAGTGGTGCATAATTTATTTGTTATTTTTTTCTTTATTCCTCCTCTGAAAAGGACAGAAGTGTACAATCTCATTCATATCCTTAGGGAAAGAAAACGTCCGTATGGAATCATATTTGTGTGGTCCTCTTGCAACGTCATCGTCACTCAGAGGAAGTGTTTTGAGGTCTAGATGCTTACAAAACCAAATTTTTACTTCTGGAAGCATGTAATTTTTTAATCACATGCTACATTTCAAAGCCTAGTGTTCACATGTTTGTCTTTGCACACCTAGGGAATCTTTTTATCAGAGCGCTCTCTATTATGAGCTTTTAATATTCTCAAATATATGTATTCTGTCATCCTCTCCAAGGACCACAGTTTTCTCTGTACTCTTATGATATACCAACATGTAGAAGCACTTCAGTAAATCTATGGAGGCAAATGGTCCTTCTTTTCTGAAGTCCTTAGCAGAAGCCCAGAGTCAGCAACTCCTAAAGGCCAATAGCAACAGTTTCAAATGATCTTTAGCACATCTATTTCTATCAGAAATCCAATATGCTTTATACGCTGAATAACACTGTTTATTTAACTTGTAATGAAACTTACACATTTGTTGCAGAACAGGTTGTTCCACGGAGCAGTGGGATCCATGATTTCCCTTGGCAATTTAAGAGACTTATATGTGAAGGAAATTCCCAGAAGGAAACTTAAGCTAAAGTGCACATCATACAAATGCAATAGTCAAAATGTTGTGTAGGACATCTTAATTTTTAATAAAACTGATAGGCAGAAATCCACTGACGTTTGAAGTTTAAAAAAAAATAAAAAATCCCTGCTGCCTTTGTTTATACTCAGAGTTTGGTTTATGTTGAATCTAGTTTAGATGTTCCTTAGCGCTCCATCTGCTAACTATTCACTACTATCTCTCYACACCCAGCCTCCATTCTGCTCAGTCTGTAGGGGATTTTCAGTAGAAATAGAAAGTTTCCACTTACGTTTAATTAAGAAATCAACATCTATAAATTATCTTCCTAGCCATCAAAAATAGACGTTCACCAACACACAAATACTGTTGCTTGCCAGGAAACCTGTGTCCTGATAGTGAGAACAACTGGTACTCCTTTTCATCCTCCCTGCATGTTCCTCCAAAGATGAGACTATTTTAAATCCACATTCCTATCATCAGCTAAACCAATTTATTCTATGCCTTTTCCCTTCAATTGTCTCTGATAACTCCTTGGGTGTCTGCAGGAAATATCAGTTCCATGCTTACACACACATTTGTGCCTGACCACAAACACTTAGAAACGATTTCAAACATGGACATTTCCAGAAAAATCATAGATGTCTATGTCTATAAAAAGATAAGGCAATTTAAGGTTATGAAATGAAACCATAAATACTAATTTCAAGACATATAATTGTTTTTTAATCACTTTAATGCTTTTTTTAAAGCAATTGAAAGCCTTGGTTGTACCCCCCCTCTTTTCCTGAAACTTAGAGAATTCCCAGACCATTCAGTAGAGCTGTTCCTATTTTCACTCAAAGCCCTTTCACAGTGAATGCATCCTCTATCTTTCCATCAGAAAACTGTACTGACCCACATCCTCTCTAGCAGTATTAGGCATCAAGCCCRGATCTTAAAACACAGGACCACGCAACCGCTGTTAGTGGACCATCAGTGCAGATTGTCTTTCATTAAGGCAGCTTCTGTCTTACTAAAAAAATTATGGCAAGACATTTCTGTATTTGTAATCTCACTGGCTCTTTTCTTAATGCAGACCTTCAGAGCAAACATTTACACTATTGTTTACATCATTTCCCCCCCATTATACTTAAAAGGTGTCTCTCAAAAGTGCTGCTTTACACAGCCAGTGAGGCAGCAAAGCAAACAGTGCAGAATCAGCCAGGTTTTTTTGTAGCATCTGACATACACAACAGAARCAAAAGAAGGTTTTCCCCATTCAATTTTCTTTTTAAATGTCCACYGGTAGAACTAGAACAGACAATCTAACCAGTAATGAAACACAAACTTCAGCAGGAAACTAAAAAGCTGTTCTATCTAGGTTCACACAGCACAGCTTGTTACTTTTTTCTCGAGCTTTAAGTGTTATTTATGCAACCTTAGGGCATAAGCTCTTACCCAAGACCAAGGGGAGCCGGTAGGAGTCTCTGGCTGGTCTTCCTCCTCAGACGACACCCTGAGCTGATCGTTTTCCCCCATTCTTTGCATACGCTACTAAAACCACTCTTGGTTTCAGCCATATACAAAAATGCTGCCTTCAAGTTTTARCTGTTGACAACAAAGCTCCAGAGCATATAATTTCCCAGCGATCATGTTTGCATGCTAATTTTACCTGCTGAAGTTCTTGGAAGCACAGTCAGAGCAAGAAACCTGAGCTCAGCAAACCAGAGCACACTTTCCTTGCAACTGACTCCTCAAGTATCCTATTAAGTCATAAGGTTTAGTGAAAAATTAGAGCCTGACAAACACAAATTCACTTCCAAACAGTCGGTATCCTTACTTTCCTATGAGATTTTTATGGTCAGACAATTCTGTGAACAGAATATAAGGAATTTTCACTGCCAACATTTTATTACCATCATTAATGATATTTAGTATGGATTTTAATGGTTTAATTTTGTTTTCAAGACAGGTTCTTAATGTCAAAATCTTATTCTGCCATCCTGCACAGCCGCACAACTCCACAACCATAACTGTATGGATGTGAAGGCAGCACAGCTTTTCTGTTCTTCTGTGCAATCAGGTTTGAAAGAGGGCCATTTTCTTTTCCATTTGTTCCTTTTGGCCTTCTGTTTCTGTTGGGTTCAGTACCAGAGTGTAGAATCCAATTATTATAGATCTCACCCTATGTAACTTCAGACAAACTTGCCCTGATACCTGCGAGACTTCTGGTTCTGTAAGAGGGGACTGCTGAGTCCAGCATCTTGAAATCATTTCTGGCAGCTGACTGGAATGGCAGCTTTGTCTCCAAGACCAGGCCTAGGGAAGGCTTTGTGCCTGAACTGACCACTAATTCACAGCTATGATATGCTTTCAAATTCACAACCTTCAGCTTACATTTTATTATTTATTATTCCTCTGCTTATAAGGCATCCGATTGCAGTAGCTGGTGAAATAAAATTGGTATCAAAAAACCTGAACCCTTCTGATATATCTCTGACTTTGGGCAAAGGYTTCTAAATCTTTCCACTGAGTTATATAACGAAATGGGCTATTTATAGCACACYATTACAGGAGAGTCCTAGCGTTAGCTATGAAGTCCTAGCATTAGCTATGAGCTGGTAATGATTATCAAATGAACAAATATGCCCAAATATGTTTGATATTTAACCTTAAGCTATATGCAAATTCAGTAAGTAGGAAAATAATTAAGTGATGGAAGAAGAAAACTTTGGAAATACAGCACTGAGTAGAGAAATAGCCTGTTGCCAGCGCATGGTCTCTCATCACTCTGAGTGTCACTAACCTGGGCAGCATGTAAAGACAGAGAGGACTAAAAAGCAACAGCCCTCTCTGATAGCTGGCAGCCCACCAGGCATTGGCAGCTTRAGGATTAGGGTACCACAGTCGCACAGGCTGTGGTTTGACAGTGTGTTGTTTTCAACAGCAAGATCAGCATCAGCTGTACTTGCCTCCTTATCCCAAACTACAACATGCAGGGCTTTTTAAAGTTTGAAACAGTTTCCTAAAACAATTTATTCTGGGTTCTCAAGAAGAGCTGTGACATCCCAGCTGAGAGGGAAGCTCACTGCTCCGTGGAGTTGCCTTTAAGCTTTGGAAGTATTGGCAACGAGGTGTTATTCCTGTGCATCAACCAAAACTAACACAGCTGCCAAACTGCTGCAAATGTCTGACACGGCAAAGGAAATGTCAGTTTGCATCACAGGACAGGCGTCAGGTGCAAGCAACACACTCTCGTCTCACTCCAGTTACTGGGCCTATGGGAGTCCGCTGGGCTGCCCGCAGCATCCCTCCTGCRCTGGCAGGCAGCCTCGTGCTGCCATCTCTGACCTGCTCCTGCCCCTGAAACGCTGCCACTGTGGCCCACCGGTGCCAGTCCCCAATGGACATCCCTCCTGATGGGTGACTTAGGATCACAGGACATTGACTTGGAAGACATCTGGAAGAGACCTGATTTTCAGAAAAATCGATGCTTACTTAGACTCTTTCATGTTTCACATTAGAAACTCAGAATCTGAAGTGGCCCAATAGCCAAGTCACTCTCAAGTTGTAGGCTAACACTTCCAAGAGAAAACAGCACAGCACTTAAGTTACCAAGATGCTCAAGTTACTCATTTTTGTTGTACACCAAATGTTAAGACTGTAAGCACAGAAACCCATTTATTCACTATCTGACAGATCACATTTTCTTTCTGGAACAATTTTGGGGAAGGAAATTCAATACAATTCTTCTCATTTCAGCTAAACAGGGAAATGCCACACCTAATGAATTTCAATGGTATTCCTGCTTCTGCTGAAAGGTCTATTCACTAAACTTAAAGGTAGGAACCACTGTTTGTTGGAGTAATTTTCCACTGTCCCACCCATTTCTTCTGTTAAATTTGCTTTCAAGCTGTGATGGGTAAGTATAACAATCTATCAGAAATACTATTTGAATCATTGTAATATGTTGCGTAATGTTTATTTATAAAATTCTTCAAGAAGTATTTCTGTATTTCTGAAACCTTTGTCATATTCTGCACCATCCAACTTCAGAACCTTTCTGCTTTCACCAGGAAGCACTAAAAAGTACAAGCATTTCTGCTGCGCAACATATATGAACTCCACGACTGCTGTTCCTAGATCAATGCATCTGGTAATCTGGTATCCTATGTCCAAGGGTGACCATCACCAAACACTTCTGATCAAGATATCCAGAAATGGAATAATAACTGGATGAAATTTTTTTTTTCCACAAAATTTTCATTCAAAAATTTCTCCATAATTTTCATAAATCGGGACAGCAGTTCCCAGCCTTTTCCCAAGGTTGCCATTCCCACCACCTGCTCCCCTTCCCACCTCCTCTGCTGCCATGCCCACACAGCCAGGCCACTGTCCCTTTGCCTTCTTCCCAGTGCTCCCCCACAACCCCAGCAGCTGCTTTGCCCTCACTCCCTTCCCATTTCCCCACTCTCAGGACTTCACGACTTTGCTGCTACTTCCCCAGTTGGTGTTTTCAACCAAAGGCACACATGGAACACGGGGGCTGACACAAAATTTACAGGAGATATTCTCAGACTCACAGTTCACATAAGCTTCACAACGGTTTTTGGACTCCTGCTCAGCTCGTAGCCTCTGTGAGATCCTGTAGCAACGAGTTTCCTTGGATAATTATGCAGTGCAAACAGAAATCTTGATGTCAGTTTTAAACATTGCCTAATGATTTCACTGCATGATGACACAGGGCAAACAGGGGCCAACTTCTTTTTATAAACAGCGTTTGTAAAAGTGCTGTATCATGAGAAGGAAAAAAACATTTGTAATCATCCCAGAATATTTAAATATAGTAACGTTAGCTCATGGTAATCTTTGTGTGAACTTTATTTTGTTGAACTGATAAGATTATGTCATCTTATTTTTAATAGAATAATTGTTCAACTTAAAGATTAATTTAAGATATTTTTAAATACAATCACAACTCTACTGTACTGGGACAGCGTCACTCATCTAAAATAGTTTAACTTTCTCCAGCCTTTTCACATTACTGCAGTTGCAGTGGACAAAGCGTATGAAACTGCTCTTCCTTATTTTCTTTCTGTAAAGGCTTTTGTCTCATAAACACCCATGGCAATCTATAGCACATTGGTACCTGAAATAGGGCTATATTAAGAAAGCAAAAATAAAATCCACCTTACACAGCTGCTGAGTTGTAACTCTCCTGTTTTGCATCTCCTGCAGAGGTAAGATTCAAGATGCTGCATGTTCAGCCCAAACATGAGTACACAGTGCTGCCAACCTGCCCCAACACAGGTGCCATCTTGTCTGGGACAGATCTATGAGATTTATGGCTGATAAATCAACAGTATTTACAAGAATAATTTAAGTTTGAATAGAAAGAAATCACACCATCACCAAAAAACAGGTTCTGTGTGTTTGCAAAAGCACGTTCTGCATAGGTATCATATGATGCAGAATTAATCCAGGGGTTACTGCACTACCCTGTGAGCCAATAACTGTTCTTCAAACTGTTACTGGTCCCTATGGGTAGTAACAAGTAAAAACTCACGTTCCTATAAATCCTGTTGTCTTTAAGTACAAAGAAAATTGTTAGGTTGCTGTTAACAGTGCCACTCAACATTTTCTATAGCACCTCAGCACACGCTGCCAGAATAATACTCCTTAGTATGGTCAGAGTTTAAGCGCATAATCAACACATCGGTCATGTAACAAGTGTGAAGAAATTTCCTTCTGTTTATTTTACTATGTAAATCTAAATCAAACATTTCAATTTTCTTGAGTATTTTAATCAAAACCACATTTACATATGAAGCAGCTTTATGAAGCCTTTCTTAAAATCACRGCAGTTGATTCCAAACATCTTTTTCTCACCAAGCAGGAGTCTTGCTGTTATATCCGACAGCCCATCACTCCCTTATCAAAAAATATGTCAGCAATGGGCAATGCCAACAATTGGGCTATTGCCTCAAAACTCCCGGAGTTGTGTCCTCCACAATCACCAATTGTTATTTTGGGGGCTGTCAAAACAGGACTGGAAATGTTATAAAAGCATTTGCAAATGACCAGAACCACTGAGTATTTTGTCAGGTGAAGACTGGAGCAGGGATAAGGGGTAGAAGACAGTCAACAGGCAGAGGATGTATGGGACTAGTTTTACTTTTCATCGAAGAGCTGCGTCCTTAAGGAAGTAGGAAAAAGGAAAGAATACGGATTTTATTTCACACCAGCATAGCCACCGTATTTCAATGACAGCTGATGAAATATTAAGGTTGGTTGCTGAGGGCCGGGGGATGATGTGTGAGCAGAGGATTCTGGTGGAAGAATGGAAAGGCAGGGTGGCGGATTGTGYGTGGTGTGGTGAAAGGCTGTGTAGTGGGTGTGCGGGTGCCTGCCAGTGTGCAGGACTGTGCTCACTGGGTAAGCGGAGTGTGGCAGATGGATGCAAGCAGAGGTTGGTCTTTAAGATAATTGCAATGCGTTACCACTCTGAGAAACAGCTCTGGCACAGTCATTTCTGCTACAGGTGCCCTGGCAGTGGCTGGAGAACAGACCCAGGAAGGAGTGATGTCTTGTGATCCCCCGCCAAGCCCCGCAGCCAGCCCAGCCCAGCAGCCCACAGCAGATGGCCAGGACCTGTTGAGCTGGGTGCTCACGCCACCCACCTGAATTCCCCCTGCCATGGAAATCCTGATTCTTTTGCACTGCACACAGCCCCTGCCCACGGTCCCTGTACCCCAGCAAACACTTCCTACTGCAGTCAGGAGCCCTACTTGCCCCCCAGCTTTTTCCATGCTGCTGCCTCCATTCATAGCCCCCACTTCCCTCGCCCTCCATTTTCCACCCTGTAAACCTCTCCCCTGATCCTTCCTTTGGGTTGTTTGTCTCTTTCTTCTTGTGTGAGTGACACATTTCACCACAGAGTGTCACAGATACAGCCTTTGAAAAGCAGCCCCCTCTCGAGCAATATTTAGCAGCTGCTTTTAGATGCAGAGTGCGAGATGAGATCTGTACGTTCCCTATCACAACAGGAGGCACTTGCTAGGGAAGGATGAAATCCCTTACATCCTCTAGTGTTCAAATCACCTGTAATGCCCAGATGATTAGATACCAGACGTTAGTGATTAAGTGCTTGTGAAGAGTGCTTTGATAGTGGAGAGAGGATGGTAAGAAGGAAAATAATGTCACCTTCCCAGTAATCTTCTCTATATTTGGATACTGTCTTTTGCAGAAGCTGAATCATAAAATACTTCACTCTCTGACACACAATACAGAACATGCTAACAATACTATCTGCAGATGATAACGGTGGATGACTAAACCAGCAAGCATGGAAGGCACTAGAGAAGGTAGAGGCTGTAAAAAGTCTGTAAAAGCATGCAGGCAATGCCTTTTATTTTGTTTGCTACTACATTATCAAGTCAATCCATGTGATGGAGAACTATCTTCTTGCCACGTCCAAAGTCAGAAGGGAAAGACTTAAAAGATCTGTGTACATAATGGGCATGGGCCAAGTTTTCTCGCAAAGGTCACTGGGACTGAAAGYCACTAATTCCCTCCCACAAAAGGCAAGACAAGAGAAGGGTGGAGCTGGGACCTGGGTTCCCAGCCCAACACATGAACCTATGGTAAGCAACTACAGCACAAAGAAGTTACAGCACAGGATGCCAGTCCCACCCAAACAGATTTGCTTTTATTTATCATTATTATTTATTTGTATTACTGTATCCCCTCCAAGTCCTAGTTGGACATGAATCCTATCTTGTCCCTCTCCCCGAAAGCTTACAGTCTAAGGGAGCTTAGCTTTTAAACTAGGTCAGGGATGAAGGAACTTTTGGATGGAGCTCTGGAGAGTGGCTCTCCCTGACTGATCCACTGTAACTATTTGGCATCCCGTGAACAAAATGCCATATTTTTCTACTATGTTGGGTACATAGCTGGCTGTATGATGGGAAGTGACTGCGTTTTGGTCACACAGTAAGTGCATATCTGGTCTTAAAACAGGATGTGCTCCATCAGACAATGGGCTGTGCAAGCAAGTTTCACCATATACATGATTGCTTATGTATGTACTCCATGATAGAGAATGATTGCACTTGGTCACACAACAGATATAAATCTGGTAAGGCCAGGTCCCGAGACCCCTATCCTGTAGACAGGGTACAGTAGGTAGGTAACTCACAGAGCAAAAGGTTAATGGTGAAACAACACTCAAGAGTATGATGGTTTCAGCCCACTAGTGGCTGCATTTTGTCAACGTTTTGAAGACTTTGTGGCAAAAGAGAATATTAAGAAAGGATGTGATCTATTTTTATTTATTTATTATTATATACTTCAGGCATTTTTTCAGTTTCTTAGAGAAAATGGATGTCTAAAGACTTGCAAAGCAAAACTCAGGTCAAAAACACAGGGAAAGTTTACAGACACTTGGTATAAGTTGGTTAAGTATCTGGTTACAGGAAAGGAGATTTCAACCCACTGTCTTTAGTTCTGAGGTCTTGTAAAAACTCTTATACCTTTGAGGCTGCATTACATTTCAGGCCATTAAGCAGTACTGTATTTTCTCTTGATCAGTTCAGAGCATTCCTTAATTATATTAGGTCCTTTCAGCCAACCTTTTTTTTTCCCCTACAAAAGCATACTTGATGGTCCTGTACATCACAAAGACAGATATCCATGCAGCATGAACTTTATTGATAAAGGATGGATTAGACATGAATGTCACACTTTAAAAAAGTTTAAATTAACTAATCAACTGGTGAAAACTGAACAGGTAATACTATTTACATAGGACAATGCCCGCCTTCCTTCCCAAAGCTTAAACAAAGTGAATTCTCATTCTGAAACGAGGACAATGGAATATAGAAACACACTGATTTCTAGCAGTTATCTTGCAAATAGAGATCTAAGTCTCTCAAACTTACAGAACTTACTTTTTCCCTGTAAATGAACCTAAATTAGCTCTTTGGCATAGTCATACTGATGTCTGCATTTCAAGGCCAGTACTGTAATGGACTCAGACCCTAATGGCATTTCATCAGTACAAAATCAATGATCCCCCCATTGGTGTATCCAGCAAGAAAGGACTGCCCAAATATTAGATGTCTTCTGACAATGTCTATACTCATCCTTCCTGCACCTGGACTGAGTGAAGTTAACACTGATTCTATAAAGACAAACATGAAGTTTGCAACTCAGGGAATATTTCTAAAAAACCTAGACAAAGACCATGATCACTGACTTCACATTTAGAGAGTACAAAATACCTTGATGCCTGGTGCCATTCTAGAACAGGTTTTTAGATTTCCACCTGAATTCCTCAGAGATGTAGTCTCCATTTTCTCACTCTTTTGAAGCACCTTGGCAAGAAAATATCCCCAGAAAGTGTATTGGAGTGTTTCAGAACAATCTCATCTGCTGTCTTGAGTGCACTGGGCCCAGCTTGAATTCTGCAGCCAGTGCAACGGTTTAATCAGAAACCAGGAAACACCACTGTTCTAGATGTAATAAGTCACTTGCAGGTCAGTATCTCCATTTGGTCTCTTCAGTTACTCAAGGTAACTTCAGTTTCAGGTTTAAATGTTCAGATCTCATTTTAAAATCTACTTTCTTGACTCTCTTCCATATGTTAATAAAACCAGACATATAATTATGCTTCTATCCCAAGAGTCCTGTATGGTAAAACTATCCAGTGTGGCACCTGTTCCAAAAATTAAGGCTCCAACTGAGTTCCCACTATTTAAGAAATATACTTTACAAATCTTCATATAAAAAACCTACCTGGATCAATCAGTAGCAGTATACTACAAAACTGTAACAATTCCTGTTGCCTTGTGCCAACTGTTAGATAAATAAGACTTGTAAAACAAAATCTGCTCCTAAATTTACATTTTCTATTTCTGGAATGTACAAAAAGTTTTCTAAAACTCTTGCTTATGAACTTGCATGTGGTCTTTTTTGTCACAGAAGAAGTGCACTCATTGACCTCCCCTCTGATCCAAAATGATTTCCGCCATGCAGAGTAGTAAGTTTCTGCGTCTCTCCCAGGAATTAGGAATGACTTCCATCAGACAATTAAATTAGAAAAGTCACTTCAATGTTTGGAAATATGAGCATAAATTGATTAGATATCATTCTAATAAACAATGGAAAACAATCCTGTTTCTGTTCAGAAAGCAGAGCCTCTCAAAAGTCATTTCATGAGATGGTAGCAATTAGTCTCTTGTATATTTCAGGAAATGTGTCTCTTTTCAATTAAATATGTCGTCCAGTCAGGAAGAAAAGTGGTCCGTCCTCTTTTGCATTGGCAGTCTGGAATTCATCCCGCAGTCGGAACTGCCATTCGTCTTCCAGCTCTAGCCGGACAACAGTCTGGCGAAGAGAATTGCGATCTTGACAAATCACACACAGGGTGGCACCTAAGCAAACAGTTAAAAAGAAACCCACGTGAGTATCCCAGCTGTCCAGGTCTCCGTCTGCAGGGAGTGCCTGAGCCTGTCCCTTGTACCGGAGGGCAGCAGAGACAACCCCTGTGTGCGGTGTGACCAGGTGGATGATCTGCTCAGCCTGGTGGC
>JAYKAV010002900.1:680340-743396 GCA_035582835.1 Phoebastria nigripes | reverse complement strand
AAAGGTGTTGCAGTAAGAATCACCCAGATTAATGAAGAAGGAACTCTGATGAAACCAAGCAAAGTGCAACGATGATAGAACTGGACAAGCGCAGCGATAAATGGAAACAGAACTGGCTTCAGCATACAACAATCCAACACCACACACCATCTCTCCTGCCCTGAAAGACTGCTATGGCAGATGGAGCCCAAAAGTCATGGACTAAATGAACTCAATGGACATTTTAGAGGGATGGCCCATAGACTAGGGGAATGACATCTGTGTATATATCGATGGGCAGGAAAAATGATGATGATGATTAATTGGAATGTATTGGAAAATGTGAGACGTGGGCATGACGTAGATGGTATAGAATAATGGGCGGATATTGTCCTGGTTCCAGCTGGAACTTTCTTCCCAGTAGCTGGGGTGTGTGTGCTGTGTTTTGGGTTTGGTATAATAGGAGCGTTGATGGCCCATTGATGTTTTGTGTGCTGCTGGGTGGTGCTTGTACCGGGCACTTTTYGGCCTCCATGCCCTGCCAGGTGCATGGGAAGCTGGCAGGGGGACCGTAGCTGGGGTGGTTGACCCAGCTGGCCAATGGGGTATTCCATGCCATGCAAAGTCATGCTCAGTATAAAAACTAAGTGTGTGKGGGGGCTCTGGGTTCCGGGATGGGCACGCGTCGGTTTGGCAACACATCGGCTCGGCAACGCGTCGGTTTGGCGGGTGGTGAGCAGTTGCATTATGCATCGCCTGTTTTGTATATCCTATTGTTGTTGTTGTTACCACTGTTATTATTACTGTTCTACTTTGTTTTATTTCAATTATTAAACTGTTTTTATCTCAACCCGCGAGTTTTCCTGCTCATGCCCTCCCGATTATCTTCCCCATCCCACCGGAGTGRGGGGGTAAGCGAGCGGCTGTGTGGTGTTTAGGTGCTGCCAGGGTTAAACCACGACAGTAGGGATATTTGTTTTTTATGGGTTAAAACCAAACAAACCCTCTGTGATAAATGGGAGGTGAAAACAGGGGAGGACATTACTTTCCTGTGAGATTGGCTACGTGCTGGGGGAGACAGGACAATTCAAGTTCTGTCTTATGGATGGCTGTGTTTTGGGGGTGGTGAATAGGAGAGTGTCTTATCATTGCTCTATGTCTTATTGCGTGCAGTTGTGTGTGTCTGGGGCAGCTGAGATGGGAGGAGGAGGTCATGAAGCATGATGAGCTTAATCTGACATCTGTAACTGGCATCCTCATTCCAGGGGTGAGTACATAAGCTCACAAATTGTTCCTTCATTATGCACAGCAGTGGTGTATCCTCTTTATCCAATACCCTCATATCTTTTTTTGTTCTGTGGTTTGTTGTTGATTCATAGAATCATAGAATAGTTTGGGTTGGAAGGGACCTTTAGAGGTCATCTAGTCCAGCCCCCCTGCCATGGGCAGGGACAATCTTCAACTAGATCAGGTTGCTCAGAGCCCCGTCCAACCTGACCTTGAATGTTTCCAGGGATGGGGCATCTACCWCCTCTCTGGGCAACCTGTGCCAGTGTTTCACCACCCTCAGCATAAAAAATTTCTTCCTTCTATCTAGTCTAAATCTACCCTCTTTTAGTTTAAAGCCATTCCCCCTTGTCCCATCGCAACAGGCCCTGCTAAAAAGTCTGTCCTCATCTTTCTTATAAGCCCCCTTTAAGTACTGATAGGCTGCAATAAGGTCTCCTGGAAGCCTTCTCTTCTCCAGGCTGAACAACCCCAACTCCCTCAGCCTTTCTTCACAGGAGAGGCATTCCATCCCCCTGATCATTTTTGTGGCCCTCCTCTGGACCCGCTCCAACAGGTTTGTGTCTTTCTTGTGCTGAGGGCTCCAGAGCTGGACGCAGTACTCCAGGTGGGGTCTCACCAGAGCAGAGTAGAGGGGCAGAACCACCTCCCTCGACCTGCTGGCCACGCTTCTTCTGATGCAGCCCAGGATACGGTTGGCCTTCTGGGCTGTGAGCGCACRTTGCCGGCTCATGTCCAGCTTTTCATCCACCAGTACCCCCAAGTCCTTCTTGGCAGGGCTGCTCTCAATCCCTTCATCGCCCAGCCTGCATTGATACCTGGGGTTGCCCTGACCCAGGTGCAGGACCTTGGCCTTGGCCTTGTTGAACCTCATGAGGTTCACACGGGCCCACTTTTTAAACCTTTAGAGATATAATTATTCTAAATGCAGGCACGAGAAATAAGGTTTTAGCAAAGACACTGATAGAAAATGTTATAATAATAATGTACTTCTAATGCTATTTAAGAAACCAAAAAATGATTTGTTTTCCAGTTATGTCTTCAAATGGCAGATGTTTTGTAATGGACTAAGTCAAATCTAGTGGTAATGAGTTGTTTTCAACAGGATAAGAAATGAAATGATTAGCCTTAACTTTGTAGAGAAACTGCTCATGCAGGATCAATCCCCCAAAGTCTGTAGTGTCTGAGAGTATGAATCAACATAGGGATTCAATTCATGATATTTCTTAATAAATATAGATTAATTTTTTTTTCAAGAGCAAGACAGATCTTCCTCTCTTCCTCCAAATTGGTAGGGGAGAAATCCACCCTAAGCAGAAAAAGGATGTGAAAAATTTCTGACTCTTGTCAGCAGCTGGTTTTCTTTCCCAGACAAGTGTTTCTTGATTTAAATGATGTTTTTGTTGGTTACAAATTGCTCTAGTAACTAGTTTTCTTCTTTCATACAACAAGTAGTTTGAACAAAAAAACCAGTTTTGTTGTAGAGCTTGTGATATGTTTTATCCTCGATTCTATGCAGGTTTTCTTTCCACCTGCCTGAAAACTGTAGAAACAAATAGTAAATTGTTACTGTGTGGTAGTTAAGTGCTGGTTGTGGATATAGATGGGATGCATTTTTTTTAAACACCGTTGATGCTCTTGTAATTTATTATTTGCAATATGTATCCTGATCAATTCTTATTAACTTGGCTACTTACAGAGAATAGCATACATTTTATGGGAGTTTCTCTGACTAAAATTTTGACCTGGTACTTCATAAAAATTGCGGCAGAAGATTAGATCTGCTTATAGGAAAAGAGGAATTTTGATATGATTATTATCCTTCATCATATAAGAAAGATACTGAAACACAAATCCTTGAAGGCTTAATATAAGTGCGTATTGGAGACTAACGTAAGGAGAAGTATTTTGTTGTGACTTTTTAGGTTTAGTTCTGTCCTTTAATCTTTATACATGATTTTGTCAAGGTGGCTCCTGGTTCTCCAGAACTATGATCTAGGAGTCATTCATGTTAAGATGATGTAAATATAATTGATTTCTCTCTACATCAGGCTTTTATCTCAAGGCCCATGGGTTAGAACTAAGAGACCTATATTCAGGTAAACAGGCCTTGCTTCCTTTGTTTGGGAGGGTGATGGTGAGGGCTCCTTCCAGGGTGTGCCGGAGCTGATTCTGGAGCTGGTGCTAGAAGGGCCACCTCCCTCTTCTCTCCAGCTGCACCACCCCGAGGTGGTGTTTCACCCACACTGAGGATGGAGCTCTGTGTATTAGCAACACCTCACCAACTGGGGTCTGGAGCAAGCCTGGATAACCTGGAGACATGCTGCTTGCTAGCAGGTACAGGGTAGGTCACAGGACTAAAACCCCAGGATTCTCCCAGCCTTTTTATCATGCATATGTTTGATGTCCACAACGTTGAAGATCTTTTTGTCTGGTGGTAGGCTCAGCCCTGGTTTCTCTGCTCAGAGCTCCCCAAAGCTTTCGGCATATGTATTCCATATGTATTCATTTAGCTGTGTAATTGTGAGTGCAGCTCCACCAGTCCACAGATGTGGACTTGTTACTGGTGGGACTTCAGTGAAGGGAAAAAAATCACAAGGATTAGGCTGAGGAAGAGAGGTCATAGCTGATCTTGACTGCAAAAAGCGATACTGGCACAACGTGTTCCATGGAAAGTATATACAGGAAGAAGTGGGAGAACAGGGATGGTAGTTACACAGGTGAATTTGTAAGGGAGAAGGTATATTTTAGGAGGGAGTGGATGGGGAGTATGGGGACAAGAAGACAGGCATTTTGAGAGGGAAAGAACCAAAGACACATTTATAAACAAGAGGCGATGGAAGAGGGTGATGATACTGGTGGAAATGTGTTTCGAGTGGGTAAAGAGAAAGGGGCAGCCAGGAGGAGATGGGAGGGAAAGCAGAACTAAAATGAAGGAAAGGGCTCTGGTTGGGATTAGTGGGGAATGTAGAGCAAAGGATGCAAGAGTGGGAAGAGAAGCACATGCTTTAAACAAATTCTTCTGACTCATCTAAGCCTGCAGTAACCACTGTGTTTTTAAGCTGGCCAGGATCCACATTGATGCTTAATGTGCAAGGTTGAGAATTAGAAACAAAGGAAAACAAACAAAAAAATCATGGTTCTGACATCTCATCTATGTCATGTATAACTCCTTCCTTTTCTCCTTATTTTCATGCAACAGAACTGTGGGTATATCATTTGCTTTCCCCAACAGTGCTTTTGCACAAGGTTTCATGGCGGTGCCATGAAGTGYTGGACCTAAAGTAGTTGTTTCAGGTCCCTGAGTTTGTTCATTCAATATGATCTTGGAAGTCCCCACAGGGGTACTCTGCTGAAGTGCTTTAAACTCCCTTGGAGAAGACTGGGAGGTTGAGAGTTGTTGCCTCTATTATAACACCAAGTGGAAACTAGAGGGCAAATGATCAAAAGTAACAGACTTTACAATGTTTGCAAAACGAATTTAGCACAGAAGAGTTTAGCGCTTAATCTATTCAATTAATCAGCGCTCTGTAAATCCAAGTCTGATTGCATGAGTGATCTAGGTCTTTGGGTGAGAACCATGTTTGTTGGCCCCAGGGCTAGAAAGCTGCCACAGTGACCTGCATTTTCCCATCCACTTGGGAGAACTGGTCTCTACACAGGGCCCTTCCTTTAAGACAGTTTGTGTGGGGAGGACCTGTGTCCTCGATGCTGTCACTTGGACAGTATTGCATGGTAGTCTTGTTTGATCCTTGTAAACGGGAGTTCTTATTTCTTCTCCCTTGCTCTATGCTATTTTGTCATGTAAACAAGTAAAGTTGTAGACCCTTTTCAATAGAGCTAACATGAAGATTTCCTGTGAGCGCTGCCATTTGAATGAGATAATCACGGTTCAAACACAGAGCAAATGATGAGTGCCACACTTGACATTAATAATGAGCTGCAAATAAAGCAATGATATCTGATTATATTATTTGCTTCATGCTCTAGTCCTCATATAGATTAGGGTGCTATTCTGCTAGGTGATGTTGTAAAAATGCTRTGACCTAAAGGGCTCACATAGGAAAGAAGGGGAGACAGAAAAMCAGATAATTCAGTTGCATGAGATTGCATAGTAAGAAATGGTACATCTRGGGAAATCTGTCTGCTGACCCTCTGCCCAGGGCCTCCCTGCTAGGGCAGCACTGCCCAACCTGTAAGGCACTTGTACCCACCAGGCTTTACAAACAATAAAAGAGGAGGGAAAATGCCAGGAAAAATTCCAAATTGCTGGAATTGAGTTATGGGCTAAGAAGGTTGTGAAGCACTGTCTAGACCACAGAGATTATATTTATATTCCAAGTTTGTCTTGACCAGCTCTTGTGAGACAGAAACAATAAATCAGCTGTGCTTCCTAAAAAGCTGAACAGTAAAAAGAGTGAAATGAAAATGGCACCACACTGCAGTATTCAGTAGCATTTCATATTATCTCTCTACAGGAGAATAATTTCTTGCCCACAATCACATATCTTTCCTATTTTTTTTTCACTCATGTCATTAGGCCATGAGGTATCAGGTCAGAAAAATTCGAAACATTTTAATGAGAAAAAATACGTGGAAAAATTGAGTATTGACGTATTTAATGGTCCTGTTCTTGTTTATGTCTTTGATTTAACCACATTTGAATAATAATGGCATCTTCTTGGAATAGCATTTTTAGCTTTTTAATCACTAAACTGAAAGGCATTCAGAAAAATAAAGAAGATTGAAATGCACTTTGCAGTCAAAAACCCCCTCAAAGTCCAAAGGGAATAAATATGCTTAAAAYGTATTAGGAGACTAAATGCAAATGTAACAGAATTCCAGACTAGAGACCTTTGGCTATAAAAGATACTGTCTAGCTTTTGTTATTACCATTAGGGATGAGGTAAACCAAGAAAACTGTAACCTCGGTTTAAATTTTAATATGAAGTGTCTGCATTGTTTTCTTGCTGTATTAATTAGCATTAACTAGTTAACATGAGTGTACACACTTTTAAAAATCTAAAGTTCTCTATATAATAGCTTTGTGTCATCTTGGCACATATCACATTTGATGGCATTCTGGTATTAATTATTCAAAAGAAGCAATCTGAGTATCTGAAGACACCCCTATATTTATATGTATGTGCATGTATATAGATATCTCGCTTAATTACAGATGTATGGCAAAGAAAGACTATAATTGCTTGTCTTAAAAAAACTCAAACAAWCAAAACCCCCACCCAAAACACCAACAAAACCCCCCCAAACCCAGACAAACAAAAAATCCCACAAAACACCAACACCACAGGAGCCAGTAACAGACTTCTGCAGAAATGGGAATGGCTGATACTCTGGTTATAGTAAAATAAACAAACACACCCCCAAACCCCAGAGAAGACTAGAGAAGTACATAATAAAAAGGCACAGAAAGACATAATTAATGTTTATTTTCTAGTTGGGAACCATATGTGGCTTTGAAGTAAAAATGCCAAACTGACAAGTTGCCAGCAGGGATTGTAGCTGTTAACTGTCCTGGTTCAAAATGCTACAAAATAAAACTGCTATCTTTGGGAATTTACCAGTGTTGTCCATGTGACATTAAGGCTTATATATTTTTATGGATAGACACATTTATCTTTGAAGGTATGTCTATGAACAGGGGATATGGAATATGAGAAGCGGAGCTGGTCAGATTATTTGCCTCAGATAAATATGGATTTTAARTGTAAGCAATATTTTCTGCAAATGTACTTTTGCATTGTAGGAAGATGATAGTTGATGATTATGCCCAGTGCCAGCAATTACAGAGAACCGTGCTGTAGCTGATTCTTCTAAACAGGACTGTAGGCTGTTGATTCCATATACCACCTGCCCCCAAACAACTTTAGAAATACTGGAAAAATACAGTTAAATCCTGTCCAACAGAAAATTTAAAGCTTTAAAAAACACAATGTGATAAAGACAGATCAACAGCTTTGCTATTCTCCCAGTTTCCTGCAGTAGGGAATTTCTTCAGTTAAAAAAACACCCCCACCCCACCCCCGGAAAAAACCAACCAACCAACCGAACTCACAAACACCAAAAGAAAGAAAGAAAGAAACAAAAAACCCCAACCCCCAACTATTTAGGGCAGATACAATCCAGTTCTTCTATTATTTTCAAAGACTATAGAAGTCAAGAAAGTATTACCTTGGAGTTCAGTTGGTGTTTAAACATGATATTTCTTTCTTAAAAGTGATTATTGGTCATACGCATTACATGATATTGCTTTGGCTTTTTCCATGACAGGCATTTCTAAGATGAAGAATTACCATAATATCCATAAATAGTGGATATTCAGTAGAGGATAATCCAGTTGCAATGCAAACTTTCAGATGAATCACCATTCACGCTACAATCCATTGAACTCTTGGGATTCACAAATATCTCCATGAATGCCTAGTAGTCACCTGAATGCTCATAAATAGTGAATAATGTGGGCTCTAAAGAGCAAAGTAAATGAGATGCTTCTCAAATATTTTTTTTCATTCTTTGAAGAGCAGATTCTGGAGAGAGCAAAAGAGCAAACAAGTGAATACCTATATTCCACTTAGTGAATTAGAGTTAGGGAAGAACTCATTCACAAGGGAAAATGACCTGCAGAGCTGTATGTTATGTAGCTCATAATTACACAAAATTCCTTAGTTAGATATTACTCTTCTAAAAATGGTACATCCAGTTAAAACAGCAAAGTTTCATTCACTTGTGCCAGCAGGGGGGGCATAAGTAGATGTCACATTATCTCCAAAGGGATTTTGTTTGAAGAACAATATTATTTTTAAAGCTAGAAGGCAGGAGAAGAAAAAAATGGAGGACAACATCTGGGAGATAAAGGCTGAATTCCATGGAAGTATAATGAAAAGGAAAAAAGGAGGTGACAGCACAATTATTTGGTTTAGAAAGTCTGAGTAGATACATGTAGGTGAAAACTGCTAAAGTTTTTGTGGATATTAATGTTTATTTTGCTGTAGTACTTAGAAAAATGAAAATTAAATGGGGCAGTGATAGAGACAGTATATCATAAAAGCGAAGATTATTCATCACCATTTCCAGATACACAAAAGGTAGTACGTACTGGATAATATGGGCAATTATGGCTCAGGGAACATAGGAACTGCTAAAGTAGAACTCACCATTGGTCTGTCTAGTCTGCTATCTTGCCCTTGACTGTATCCACATTTGTATGAGATACCACAGTGAGAGCTGTGCATCCATACAAATCTGTCTCCTAGGAAATAATATGGACTAAATGAAAAAAGTCAGTGAGTTCTTATTGCCTGAATTATAACTCAGGACAGTCTAACATATGTTGAAAGACTGAATGCAAACATGTAGTTTTCCAACAATTCAAGGTGTTAAGAGAATCTGAGTACAGACACTATGGAATATGAGGGAAAAATATATCAAAAGTTTTCTTTTTTTAATAGACTAGATTGGGAAGATGTTTAATATTTGGTTGAGGGGAAGGCAAAGACAGTCCACCCCTGAATATAACAGAGTACTTCAGTTCCTTTGTGTTGATTCACTATCATCTTTCTGAGAAAGACGTTCTGCAATGATCATTTCATCAAAGTATCCAGTTCTCCTGGGATTTGTCTTTTTTTTTTTTTTTAGACATTAAAAATACTAGCTCTCTTGCAGCCAATTTATCCCAGTAGCTTGGGTATTTTGTTGATTTCCACAGGCAGTCCAACATGTATGGTTTCTCAATAACTACAGATTTCTCGTATTAAATAAATTATCTCTGTTTAAAATTCATGAAATTCATAAATAACAAAGGAGAATTTTGTAAAGGTGAAAGACATAGTTGAAACTTCTTTCTCTACTTCCCTCTCACAGAGCAGCTCATCTCAGCTGTAAGTCAGAATACACCAATCTTAAATCCTGCCTGAAGTAGGTGTAGTTCTGTTAATGAAATCAGATTCAGCAAGCTTGAATTGAGCCAATTTTGTGAGGACTCTTTATGCCTACAACAAAGGGCAATGTTACACTTGCCATGAAGAATATGCAAAATCACTGAGAACCAGCAGGTTCTCATGGTGCAGCCTTCTTTCTGCACTTCCAGTTCAAGAGGTGTCTGCTCAGTAGCTGTCAGTAAAATCAATCTAGATCAACCTCTCCAGCCACCAGATGCTGATAGTTTGAAAATCTGTCTGCTGCCTTTTGCTCCCAGTGTCTGGTTTTGAGAAAGAGGGTGTTCCAAACATTTTGGCCAGGAGAGTTGCTCAGCACCCTTGTAAAACATGCTTTCCAGACGCTTATGTTAACATACTGGATATTAATACCCTCCTCAGCAAGCAACAAAGCAATATGAGATAAACTGGATAGCTGATACCAATGTCYTGATATTGCAGACAATGGCAGTGTATAATTACATTCATTAACAAGCCAACCTTTATTCTGAAACAATTGGATTGTTGTTTTTTTTTTCTTTTTTTAATCGCTGCTACTGTTGGGCAGCTCTTCCTAAAACTTCAATGATGTTTAGAAATCTTCCTCTAATTTCCAGCTTTATTTCTTTCATGGGTAGTGTATACCCATTTGCTTTAGCTTAAAGGGTGTTTTTTTTTTTCCCTCAGACTCCCTGATCTATTTATAGATAATAAACTGATTGTTTCCTAGTATCATTTTACTAACTGATGGAGAGATGAGTAGTCCTTCTGGCTACTTATGATATGAAATAGTGTTCTATTGCAATGTCTACATGTTGCTAAATACCGGAAAGGGATTTACAGCAGCTTGTTTGCRCACATGAAGTTCTCTAGTTTGTTTAATATTCAAGTCTGTGTATCCCAAAACTTTGGCTGACATTCCAGCCTAGAGGTGCCCACAGGGCTGTGAGCAATTGAGAGAGACCATATCTTCATCACACCTTACTCACAGGATGGTTTGTCAAGGAACAGATGAACCTTCTTTTTTACCTGAAATGAACTAACTTGTTTGCAGGCACTGCATTTCCTACCCTTCTCTAAAAGCTGAAGAGCACATGGACAAGGAGCACGAACTGTTCAAACAGCAGTTCCCCTGTTGTCACTCCCCCCTCCCTTCCTAGCCCACTGGAGTCCAGGGCTCTCTTCTGTTTCTTAAAAAGTGCCTGTAAATATCAGAGATTTTGCTGTCAGTTGATGATGTTTTGCAACATTGTTGCAGAGTGGCATGGGTTGTTCGCTTTTTTGTTTGATGGGCTGTTTTAAAATATTTTCCACTGAACTTCCATTGTAAAAACACTAGGACCATCATCATTTTACTGGTAAGATAGAATATAAACTGATTGTTAAAATCAAAATATCTTTGTAATCTGGATAGGTTTTAACCACCCTACAGTCTAAAGCTTAGAGGTGAATTTGTGGGGCTTGATTTTTTTTACATATGGATGGATTTTGGACTCACTCACAACTCAAGAGTGGCTGCAGTGATTCAGCTGAGAGGTTTGTGCAGCCCAGGAAATGCTCTCCAACAGCATCTCAAGTAGAGATGAAGGCATGCGTGCGGGAACAGAGCTAGCAGACATGACACTTCACCTGAGCACACTCTAAACAGTTGCATTTGAGGAATAAGTGGCGTGGACCCGTTTTCCATGGGTTAAGTAAGACATAATGGACTTCTCTATGAGGATTTAAATGCACATCCATATCAGTAACAGTCTGTATTTAAAATATTTGTAATAGTCTTGCCCCTTGCCTTATTTCTGGTTTACCTGGCACAATTACTAGTAGTGTAGGGGAAGGGTGAGAGGGGCAAAAGGATAAGGTTAGTGAGAAATTATACGTGGCCTGTGGAGCCTTGACTGGCGATCTGCAGAGAGCTGGCTGGTTGAATGCATGAAGTCATGTATGGAAAGTGCTGCTTGCAGAGCAGCTCCTGATAGGAGGTGGAAACATATGGAGCTGCAGACTCACTAGGCTTGGCTGGACATGATAGCCCCAAGTTCTTGCTCTGTGAGTTGGACCTATTATGGAAACTATTATGGCTGCTTAATTTTAACAGTGGTTCTGTGCTGGTTCCTGTCCAATCATGGATGAGAACAGTTTGAGAAATCTTTTAATCCATACCATCTGATCTGTGCAGTTCTACTTCATGGCAGCTTCTCTGCTCCGTCCTCCTCCTATTTTTGTCTTTGTTTTATTTTATTTTATTAGGGCAGTAAGAAACTATGAAGTGTAAACAAAGTGGCTTGATAGACTAGGTTGTTTGATTACCTGCTAAAGATCCTAACTGCATTCTTTAAGCTGAATTCTGAGTTGTATAACTGTACAATTTACCTGGCCTCTCTTAATATTATAATCTTAAAGTAGTACCACCTGTTCTCTTTTGATTCCCCCTGCAGACTGAGGGAGGACTGAGAATAGCGATATTTGAAACATTCAAGCCTTTTATTATTCCCCATTTGTGGGTTGTTATGTGTTTAAAAAAACCCAAACAAACTAAACAAAACCAAATACAACCCCCCCAAAAAAAAACAAACAAAAAAACCCGAGGTAGATTTTAACAGGGAGAAAGAATAGAACAAAACAATTGAAGAGAGTAGGTGGGGATCCACATCTAAATGCTGAACTGTGTGGCATCAAGCAATTTTCTTCATGCATAAAAGGGAGTAGGAATGGACTAGTCCTGCTTTAGAAAGGAAGACTGTTGGCATGCGTTGAAGATGTCAGGTGGTGGAATTGGTCTTTCTGTTGAGCGTGAGATTTCTTGCCAAGGAAAGAGAACATCAAAAAGTACATAAAAATGGAATCTTTGTCAAACTACTTAAAAAAGACAGATTTCTCAAAAAACATGGCTTTAATGGGTGAGGTTCCACATAACCCCTTGTTGTAGAAAAAGTTTTTTAGTGTTTTGTACATATATAAAATAAAAGGCAGTCAAGTATGCATACAAGGGAGAATTTCTTGCCTTTCAAAGGGAGTTTAACTAACACCACCCTCTCTTATTGTGGAACTTTCCATGGGATGCTATGAAAATAATGTTTGGGTGGAGATGCATAAAATTTTAACAACCAAGCCACAGAATAATTTGATGTGGAACCTGCCATACATTCCTTTTCTGGTTGACATTGTTATAGACTGGACGATGATGAAAAATATAGGCAACACAAACACTAAAGCAACAAGGACAAATGTCTGTCTCTGATGACTTTATGTAGCAGAGCAAACCTTCCAAAAAAGCAGAGAATGGGAATTGGTAAAAAGCATTTGGGAAAAGCAATAGACCAAATTGGACTCGAAATTATGCTAGAATAAATATCCTTAAAACACCTGGTCAAAAAAGAACAGTGTTCCAGAAACCATTTTTCAGATGGACAGAAAATGGCTGACATTTTTTTTTTTTTTTTTTTTTTTACCTTAATGGAGACTTCAAGGAAGAAACAATATCAAGAATAGAAATGCTTTCACAGCATTTAAGCAAGTCAACAACATACTGAAATCAAAGATAGATAATAGACTAAACTGAGAGTTTCTAATTGAATACTGACTTCTGTGGTCCTTTACAAATGGATGGCCTGGTTAAATATTAGTGAAGAAACTATATACCTCTAAAAGCAAGTATGCAGCAATTTCTTAGCACAAGAATCTGAGAAGGGCAATTGATCTATTTAGGGCATATACACATAGTCTTTGAGTCTTTCTACAGGAAAAGTCTCAACCAAGGCACACCTTAAAATGAACCAAGATCAGTGAAGCAATAGACCTTCAGAATCAATTCATTTATTTATTTATTTATTTAAAATTATAGCGTGAATGCAATCCAGTGTTACAAGAAGACATTTCTAGAATAGAGAAGTCTCTGATAATCTTGCCTCAGGGCCAGGCCTCTATTGCAGCCTTTGGCTTTGTCATCTGTTTCCCTAGGCGCTCTTTTGGTGTGCTTCAAAGTAGTTGCACCAAACTCAAATGTTAAAAAGGTATGGGTAGGAAGGTAAAGTTTAATGAACTGTAATTTCCAAATGATATTCTGAAAAATACTTTTCTCTGAAACATATGGACTGATTATGTTCTGACACCTGGACTTTCAGAGTTGTAGTGTCAGCACAAGGTTGAAACGCAGACTCTTCTTTCCACAGGGCCATAGGAAGAATACACAAAAGAGACTTCTTTCCTCTCCAAATCTGCTAATTTGGTTCTTAATGTGCAACAACTTCTCTACGCACTCCAAGGCACTTTACAATATTAGTAGTGTGATTAGAGAGGTAATTAGGAAACTGTGTAATAATGGGATGAGAGAGAACTGATGCTTTAAAGCCTGTACATTATAGCCAAAGCAATTTCATTTCATGAATAAATAAATCAGATTAATTTCTACTCATAGAGATATCTCATGCTCCCAATGATGTTGGATGCTATGACTTAAAGTCAAAGTGGAGGTATGAATCATTGTTATTATATGATTTGGAATTCATTCATTCTCACAAAGCCACCCACAAAACAATGCAGAATGGTGTCTTGCGGTGGGTCAGCACTAGAGCTTGTAAAGCCTGGTGAGAAGAATGAGGCACAGTTATTTTTGGTAACATGAGCAGCAGAGAGCTTGTGTACAAACCATTACCCATATGGGGAAATGAATAAACAAAAAACATCAGAATGGATGGAAACGTTTAAATTTCTTCCTGAGGTGAGAAAGTATGAGGTTCACAGGTTGAGACTTTGTTAACATGAAACCTGGAGGGGTTCTATCCAGAAATCTACATATAAAGACTGTGAAGGCAGCTTGCTTCTGCAGTACCTATCGAATTACTTTGGGCTCTCTTCTTTCTTGGCTTTTGTACAATGTTGAGAGTGGAGTACATTAGGTGATGCTAGGACCTTTCCTAGCTGGAGCTATTTCCATTACATTAGTTTAAAGATGCTTCTACACTTTCTGAAGGAGATGTGTTTCCCCAGACTACTCAGAGCCTATTTCCTTTGCCAATTACTAGTCCCTTTTCCATATATCTTGATCCTCTGTTTGGGTTTAGGCTTGTTCCTGTGTGTTCAGATTTAACAAAACAAAACAAAACAAACAAAACAACAACAACAACAACAGAAGTGTTAAAGATCAACTGATCTTCGGGGAATACAATGAGGTGGTGGTTGCTTTCAATAGTGATCATTCTAATGCAGTAAAAAGAATGACATTTTCAAAATGAAATAAAATCTACTTTTGAGGAGCTTTTATGATGACACACAATCACTGAATGTATCTGTCCACAATCCAAATGTTAGTGAGCAGCTCTTTTGCACTCTGCAAAACACACAAAACATGTATAAGGCTTTCCTTATTTGCACATACAAGATCTTGAGACGCATCAACAGGAATCATGGTTTCAGTTGTCTACTACTGAGGATGTCATTTAGCATATACGGTGCACACCCAAACAGCCCAGTTCTTAGTAACTGTGTAAAATCATGCTGTTGCTGATGCAAGAAATTTGACCTGGGGACCTCCTGAAAACTGCACGTCCTTCTACAGCTTGCACTAAAGTGTGAAGCCTATTTACATGGAAAAGTAATGAATCCATAACATATGGAAGTAGGAAATTACAGCACATGATCACATTTACATAGGTGAAAATACAGTTGCCTTCTGAGAATTTCTGAAAATTTGCTGCTTTCTGGGAAGATATTAATGTTGATATCAGGAATAGAATTGATTTAAAAATGTATGAAGTCTGACCTGAGGTGCGATTCTGTGAGTTGTTGGGTGCCACAAGCTGTTATTAGGCACCTTGAGCTGAAATTGATGTTCATCAGAATAGAAAACTCTCACGTCTCACAGGGCAGAGCCCTTGTCCTCTCATTTCCAGGATCATAATGATCTGGGACACACCGTTATGCACAGATGGAGGCAGTGGCAGATACTATATTGCCATAAACAATTAATGAAGTCTCTTCGCTGTTATGAACAGGGAGTTGCATACATTTTTTATTCTGCAGAACACTGAGTTTTATGTTTAATTGTACTACCATCTTTTGAAAAAAAGAACATTAACACATCTAAACTACATTTAGAACAATTATGTTAAGATGCATGTTTGAGTTCCCATGTAGCATATCTGTTTTAAATTTTTCAAATTATGAACATCAAAACATCTTCTGTACTCTGTTTCAGTTGTGTATGGTACCAATTTATTGATTTGAATAAATTAAAATGTGGCTTGTCTATAGGAAAACAACACACCATTCTTGGAACATGCATTTAAATGATACTTTTACAAAAACTATTTCTTTTCTGCCATAGGAATACTATACACATCTGCATTTCCCTAAATCATATTGATATTGAGGGTATACTTTTGATACCCACTTTTCAGCAAAAAGATTAAGCATCTACAGATAGGAGCACAACATGCGGAGTTGAATCCCACTTGTTTTACCCGCATGATTAGAGCCAATAAAATCAATGTGAGAGAATATATGAGTTGAAAATGGTACTAATCTAAAAAAAGCCAATTATCATTGATAAATGTTGTTAATACACTTACTGTAGCAGCAAAACTTGTTGTCCAACTGAGCTAACTTTCTGTACGTGTGCAATTCTGGACTGCAGTGATGGTCAGAAATACGAAGAGACAGTATTGTGAGAAAAGCACAGTTTTTAAGCTATCTGGCTGGATATTCTTAACATGTGCATGGTTTTCCAAACATCCTAGTGGGTGAATGAATATCTGACACCCCCTCAAAAAGGCTAAGTGTTTATGCAGGAAGGGAAGAAATTAATACATTCACACCACGCTATTATTATTTTTTTTTTTTATCTCACCTTATGTTGCAAATAATGAGAGTTCCTTTACTTTTTGAGGTTCTGCTTATCATGAGTAGTAGTACCTGAAGGGTATTGTAGTTTAGCTGTAGTAGAGCATTGTAGCTCATGTAAATCTGGAAAAACATGGTGCAGAATAATGAATGACTAGTGTTTCCAACTCTTGGTTTGGTTGTTTATGTAACTCTAAATTGCACTCTCTTACTGCAGTGTTATTTATTTATATTGTGTTAGCATCTGAGCTGAAAGTGGGACATGGATCTCCAGAGTCCTTTTCTATTTTTCTCCATCCACTATATTGTGGTTTCCAGCTACTAGTCCCAGGTCTTACTGGTGAGACCTAAGCACATCGCAGATGAACTTTGGTGCCAGGCTGATAAGCTGTAGCGGACCTCGTCTGTGAGAGGGGCCATGAGGGAATGGCAGCAGTTCTGGAAATTGGGCACTCTCAATACAGCAGCTGGACCCTGCTAGATGCAAAAAATAACTAGATACTGTGCAATAAAAAAAAGAAGTGGAGCCCTTTCATGTGACATTGCCCCTTGTTTTCTGGCTACTTACCTATAGCAAGTGGAATTTCTTACCAAAACATATCTTCCTTGGAGTTTCCTTTAAGTGAAGGCAGCTTTGGAGTTCACTTCAGCAGAATGTTTTTGTTTATGGCTCACAAAGCAATTAGCTAAGGACCTAATTTTTACTGGCTTTGGGGCTCTGCGTGATTTAGGCAGTCCCCTGCCATTTTTGGAGCCATTTTTATTTCCCTTCAAGACATGTCACCTAGAAAAAGGAGATTAGGGGAAATTGTGCACACTTGAAACTATCCTTTAGTAGGTTTTACAGTGCTAAGACACTCTCCAGGGGCTTACAGTAGATTTTACGGTATGCATGCTGTGCTGTATCAGATCCATAAGCTTCACTCAGTGTTGATCAAATAAGGGACCTGAACCAAATCCAGGAAAAAAAGTCATTTACAAGTTTTTACATTTTTGTAAACAGCTACCATAATTGTAAAATGGGTACGGGTGGGCAAAGAGATAGTTCTTATTTCACATTATCTGACAGCAAAGACACAGAGTTGTTTTCCTGTTTTAGTTTGCTATTTCTGGAACCACTTTTTGTTTTGTTTTATCCTCTCCAAAATTTTTTTCTCTCCTATTTATTTATCTCTTAAAGCACCCGATCTTCAGAATTTTAAAAAATACCCTGTACATAGATTCTAAACTCTGTTAGTTTGGACTACTTTTTAAACAGCAGGCATCTCAAGAATGAATTGCTTTTGTGATTTTGGACCAATTGAGCGAGTTCTCCAAAGATTTATAAAGTAAGATTTTTTTGTTTAAAAAAGAAAAAAATAAAAAATCATGTGGTTACAATAGAATTATCTTCTACATTCTTACTGCTACAGTGTTGTAGATTTCAAGAAAATACTTATTCTGACCTATATCAGATGAGCATCTGACCTTTTCGCATTTCATGAGATACTATTTAACATGATCACTTGCCATGATAATGTAAAAATTATTATGGCATATAAGTAAATTCTGCACGCTAATAATTTAGAGTGGTTATGTTTTAAATCAAATTAGAATCTTGTTTTACTTCACTCAGAAGCTTGGAGACATATTCACTATTAATTATTGGTATGAGCAAGAGGAACTCCACCATAAAACCAAGTGTAATACACATTTGCAGTCACACTAAGAATTTGTTATCTATAACTTTTATTTTTATGCTTCGAGCTAAAGCTGAAGTCATACTTTGGCTTATTCCATTTACAGCATTTCATACTGCACGTTTCATAAGTCTGCAGTCCCACAAATACAGAAGAAGGGTGTGCTCTTAAAACAACAGACTGCTTCCGTAAGCCACCTCACTGATGAAAAAACAGATTATGTCTTATTGCAAAGTATAGTGTTAATGCCTGAAAGGAGGGTTACGCATAGCAGTTGTTTTGGTATTGCTACCTCAGTTTCTTTGTGCACAAGATGGCAGGTTCAGTTTTGCACCATTAACCTTGTCAGAAAACACAGAGTGAATGTTTCATTTCATGAACTTGATTCTTACAAGCCTCTTGTTGGTGCTATTTTTTTTTCCTACATCCTTTTAAATACTGGATAGGTTAACTGCTTCTACATAGTCAGTAATTCTCTGGTCTCCTGCTTTTCTCTGTCTACAAGTGACTAATCTGGTAAACTGAATTTTTTTTAATGATTCCTCCAATTATTCATCCTCTACAATGCAGTCTCTTTGGAATCTTCCTGTAACTCATTATATTCAGAGAGGTAAATTAATCTGCCAGAGTGGCAAGTGGGCATGATCTATGTCATTGTAGGCACCTATGTGCCTGCAATGGGAGATTGGAAGGTCTCTTAAGCTTGGTGTTGGGTTTCCTCTAGTTTCGACCCATTTGCTTTCAGTTTGGAAAACTCCTTAATGTCTGTGTTGAAGAATTCCCTCATCAGAAACTGCCTGCTCTTGTAAGCTTTATGGTAGTAACTGATTGATAGTCTTCAGAAGAAAGGAGGAAAAGAAAAGCCACAAATCTGATTTTTTCTTTTAGTTAGCTGGAGGGGAGAGCTGATTTTATTTTTAATTGTTCCTGATTTCATGTGTATGAAGGTTTACACACATCAACACACATAAATCTTATGCTAGAAAACTATAGGGATTAAATTAAACAGCGACTTCTCATGCAATATGAAAGACAGTAACAGAGCAATTGTACTATTTATTATACAGTTGTTGCCTCTTTAAATATAAAAACCAAGTTTCTGGGATGTTGGTGTCTTTAGGAATCCCAATGGCTGGCAATTCTGCAGTCTTTCCGAAACAAAGAAAAAGCTTCACATTAAGTGACAAACTTGACAGGCAGCAGTATTGAGATTTTAGATCAATATCCAAGTTAAAATAAACACCTTTACAATTTAGGAATACAACAAATTTTCTGGTTTTGTATGAGCAGACTTTTAGTGTCAGTTGAATTTATTGGTTCAGAAGCACTGAGAACCAATGGTACACTTTATATTTTATTAGCCAAACAAACATGAAGTACTGCTGTGGCACCTTTTTGAACCAAGTACAATCCACTGAGAACCCAAAGCTTGGTTTTAGTACCACTGGGTTCAATGAAGCTATCATTATTTTCAGCCAACGTAAGATTTAGTTTCCTCTGAATTCCGTATAAGAGCTTCACTCTCAAAAAGGATCAGAATCTCCCTACAGGAATGGAAATTTTTACTCCCTTCATTGTACTTACTTTTCTTCAAATTGTTTTTCAAGTAGCTGGAGGATTGGGTACTTACACGGCACAAGGAGCATTCTTAAAAATAAGTAATATAATTATCTAGTTAATCAGACAGTTTTTTTTTCTTATTTTCATGCTAGCTGCTTTCTTTCCTTCCAAGTCAAGTTTCTGCTTTCATCTCTGCACAGAAGGTCTTGCCATGCTCCCTAAGAGGGCACAGCAGCCACAGGCATGCAAGTCTGCAAGGCAAATTTAAGGCCCCATTTGCCGGGAGGAAATTTGCAGGATTCAGTACATAGTTTTTAGAAGCCATTTGAGAGTGCCGTGGTTTAACCCCAGCCAGCAACTAAGCACCACACAGCCGCTCGCTCACTCCCCCCTGGTGGGATGGAGGAGAGAATCGGAAGGGTAAAAGTCAGAAAACTCATGGGTTGAGATAAAGACAGTTTAATAGGGAAAGCAAAAGCCGCGCACGCAGGCAAAGCAAAACAAGGAATTCATTCACTCCTTCCTATTGGCAGGCAGGTGTTCAGCCATCGCTAGGAAAGCAGGGCTCCATCACGCGTAACGGTGACTTGGGAAGACAAACACCATCACTCCAAATGTCCCCCCCTTCGTTCTTCTTCCCCCAGCTTTATATACTGAGCATGACGTCACATGGTATGGAATATCCCATTGGCCAGTTGGGCTAGCTGTCCTGGCTATGCTCCCTCCCAGCTTCTTGTGCACCTGGCAGAGCATGGGAAGATGAAGAGTCCTTGACTAGCAGACTACTTAGCAACAACTAAAAACATCAGTGTGTTATCAACATTATTCTCATACTAAATCCAAAACATAGCACTTACCAACTACTAGGCAGAAAATTAACTCTATCCCAGCTAAAACCAGGACATGCTGGTTTTAGCTGGGAAATGCTTACTTTTCACATATGTGTGTTTTAAATGCTGTATGAACAGCTGTGCATCCCAACAGCTGTGTGTGTGTGTGCAACACCGAGGACAACACTAGCATTTTCAGGTTCAGAGAGGCAGAACATATCCATCCTTTGCATCCTATGCAGCTGGCCAGCTCCCAAGACCAGAYTGAGATCTTTCTACACAACACTGCTTTAGACAGTAGAGATTTATTTAAAAATACTGCCAATGGGAAGTATGTCAAAAGCACTTCTCTACTCCCTCAGAATGACAGCTGCAAATTGATATCTGGATCTTTCACCAGCTGTTTGGAGCTCTCTGGGCTGTTCCATGTGAGAAGATCACACTGGACACACACCATCGTCCTTTGTGACCTTCAAAGTTATGGACTCTATGAGATGAAAATTGAAGGTTCAGTCTAAGATAAGCAGTGTTTGGTAAAAGTCAGTTAATGCATGTTGCAACTGGAATTTAGAGAAAACAATTCAGCCTGAAAGAGTTTGAAAATGGAATATACTAGCTACAATTTTTTTTACCAGGTATGCCTTTCATCACTGTATAAGCTACTGTACTTGACAAAAAGAGATGGGAGGATACAAGAAGGTAAAAAGTGGTGATCTTGGTGCACTTACCTAATTCTCTCCAAAATTTAGTTTTATTAGCTAGTGGTCCAGATATTCTTTTATTTAGTGCTTGAATATTTTATCTTCAGTATTCATCTTCCCTTCAGCTGAGTGGGGTTTTTGTTCATTTTTTTCAATTGTGGAACAGTGCCCACCTGACCACATAGAGCAAAATAGCTCACAAAAACCTGAAAGAGAGTTCTGTGAGTAATGCATCTTTCAGTTTGGTAGTCAGATACCAATCAGAGACATTTTAGGCTCAGGAGAATCTTAAAGGGGAATATTTAAAATTTGGGAAGGAAAGATGGGGTGTTTTTCCCTCAAATGAAGATGTTTTGCTATTTGAAATTATATTTAGGGAAGTTTGTCTCTTTAATGTTAGCACTTTAAAAAAAGTCTTTTTCTGTAGTGTTGTTTGAAACAAACTAATAACATATATTTTGTTTTTCTAAACTGTCAGAATGAAACGTTTCTGTATCTTCAAAACCTTAGTCTCTGTATTTTAAAGCTGAATTCACAAATAGGCTCAGTCCTCCTGAAGTTGAACTTTTTGATTAATTTGCTATTGCCTAAAAAGTTTTATCCGTCTCTCCTTAGAGCCAAAGGTACCACTGTTCCAGTATAATTTATTAGATTGTTGTAGTTATCAGAAAGGCCATGGAGCAGGGTACAGAAGTCTGACATGTTGCCAGTGTTTGTAAGGAGCTCAATTCAGCAATTTCATACCTGCTAGCCCATGTTGCAATTGCACTTCTGCACAGAGTTGGATTCTTTGGAATTTTCAGAGCTTTTTTTTAAGAGAAAGAAGCAAGAAAAATAGGGTTTGTGTATGTGTGTCAGGGGGGAAATGAATGTATCTAATTAGCTCCTAGTGGTCATTAAAAACAAACAAAAAGACATTTTATGTGAAGTAAAGAATAAAGAGTGAAGTGTTGCCTTGTGCTCCTTCGTGGTGGGCAAATGGGTGGCAAAATAATCTTGTGATTGGGGCCGCAGATTGTGTATCAGGGAGCAAAGTGTTTTAGTGTAGGTGAGATAAGTCAGTCCACGTTATTGTGTGCAGCTGCTGCTCTTTAGCCTATTTCTCAGCTAGATAAATGGACTTGCTCAATCCTGACATTGCTTTGGCCACTGCATTAGTGTGTAATGTAGGTATACTCATTCTATGCTATAGTTGTTGAAGACGGTACTCACTTTTTAATAGGAGTTGGCTGTTTTGCTCTGGGATTGCACAATGGGGTCTTCAGCTTGCCTAGCGCTCTTAGATACTCAGAGGATATAAAGGATACTCCACACTGTGAAGACATCTTTTTAGGCATAGTTCATATCCAAACATTTTTCCCGTTCTGGTGTTTTTCTATCCAGCCTCAGTAAAATATATCTGAATTGAGTATTATCAAAACAACTGTTAGGTTTTGTTTATCTTCTTAGGTAGAAAAGTGGAAGAATGACAGGTGGATGAGTATCTCCGCTACCTATCATGMAGCTGTCAGAAGGCAGAAGCAGCAAATGAAACATCTTTGGCATGGGTTTGGGGCCCAAATGGGCATGTTAGGTTCTCAGTGGGTTTGCAGTGAGATACTAGATGGTGTTGATGTCACATTGCCACTTTTTTTGCTGTTATCGTTATCCCTAATGGTTAGATTTATGCTAGAATGGATTTATTAATCTACAGCAGAGTCGCATTCAATTTGCTGTGCAAGCGCAGCATAAAATTCTTTTGCAAGTTGTATTCAAAGAGAGTTTGAAAACAGCTTTCTTTCTCATGTTAAGTTATTGTCAAGAATCTTTCTGACTCATTAGTAACAGGTTTTGAGCTTAAATTACAGGGATTTTAAATATTTTTAGTAAGTTTTTTTTAAAAGTAAAAAGGATTTCAAATTTTTAAATTTTGCATTCAGGTTTTACAGTTGCTATTGATTATTTATACCTCTGAATACTCTTATCAGTTTATGTGTAATTCCATAAAAATCATGAGATTCCTTAGTCAAGATTCTTATCGGAGAGAGCGAGCTGGAAATCTTCACTGGAAGCTTTGGATTTTCTCTGGTTTCACTGTTGGAAACATCTGGACAGGCCACTCTCTCCTTCCTGTAGTCTTCAAAACCTGTTCGTCTCAATCTTCTTTTATCTCTTTACTTAGGCTTCATTAGATCAGCTGTGGTCCGGTCAGGGATCAATTCCTGTTGAAAATTCTGAGACCAGATCTCACTGCCTCTGTATTCTCCTGGTTTTTCTGCTAGGTCAAACTGATAAAACAGTTTGAATACAGCCCTTCCCTTCTGTCTCTTCATTCTTCTGCTATTTAGAAGGGTATATAYGTGAAGAATTAAAAATTTGAACTAGATCTTATTGAGAAATTAAAATACAAAATTAATAAAATTATATAATATTGCATTTTATTGAGGCTAGAGAAAGAATAACTCATGTTACTGTCAATTTTATTCTGTTTGCTGCATTAAATTAATGATCTCAATATAAAAATAATAGAACTAATACAATAAAACTACTAGCATGCTAACAGCAAAATGAAACATTTTGTCATGCCTGAGACAAAATATTTTAGTTTTTCCACTGAAAATGTCATCTAAAAGCTTATTTTCCTGCAAGGTGTTACTTCAGTGAAACTGTACTTTTTGGTAGAAAACCAAATCAGAAAATAAGGTAGAAAACACGGTACTTTTCGGTAGAAAACATCAGAAAATAAGGCGGCCAGATCTGCCCTGAAATTTTTTTGGAGAATGTCTTCTCCATGGTAGATAGTATAATTCAAAATGACCATGTCACGTTTGTTAGTCCCTCCCCAGATTTGGATTCCAAGTAATTATTTCAAACCTGTTGACATACRGGAACAGACTCCCATTAATTTCAAGGATGAAAGGAAAGAGGAGAAATTGAATCCCACACTTAATTTAGGAGCCCACTTCTCTTGATTGAATTAAGCTCTCTCACTTCTGCTAATTCTTGTGAACTCCTAAGTGATTCTTGAAGTATTCTTTTCAGAAATGTAAAGTGTTTTATGTGGCTCCCCACTGTGCTTACGCATCTTGAAAAACAACACAAAAAAGTCAAAACCCATTAAGAGTCAGAGATTACTAACTTTCAGTGCTCAAAAGGAAGAGAAGAAAGTAGGTAACATTTTTGAGCCAAGGGAATAATAAAAACTGAGAAACAAGTATTATAGATCTATCTACCTGCTTATATAGCCCTCAGCAGTGATCTGAACATGTTATTTCAGATTTAACACTACCAACTTCATCTTTGGTTTCTGTATTGTCAACAAGGTCTTTTCCATTCAGACAAAATAACTTGAATATGTTAAATAGTATCACAGGCATTGTGAAGGTTAGAAACAGGTCATGTACCAAATTGTCTAGAGCTGCAGTCTACATGAATTGGTCCTGTTTAGTTGCTGTGTTCAAGGTCGTCTTCTTTCCTCTGTTCAATTACAAGAAAAATTGAAAGATTAGTTTAAGTATTGTTTGGTGAGTTGTCAGTTGTTTGTGTTTATATTTTGTAGTATCTGCCTATTTGCTAAGGGATGTAGGGAATCTTACTAGCGAAGTCTGAGTAAAATATATGTCATCTCTGTAGGGGAGCTATTCTGAAGGGTCTTCACCTGTATCTGTTGAATTTACCAATTCTGGATCATTGGATCAATTTTTTAGTGGAATATTGGTGCCGTGTATGATCCTAATCAGGAAGGAAGATAATTTCAGAGGCAGCTATTATTTGATTTGTTTTGTTTGAGTTTCTAGGATGTCAGATTCTGAAGGAATGATACAGATTCCTAACCTAAACTTCTAGTGCCATTTTAGCTGTTCCAGTAACTGCTCAGATTTCATCTGCCTCACCAGAAGAACGTGGATCTCCTGTAGTTCCTTTCTCATATCTGTTGCATTTTGGATACCCTTGGGTTCTGGAAGGACACTGCACGTCTATGGTTAGTCACCTSTGTCACACTGTGTTACTTCCTGAGAGGAGATGCTGATGGATTGTTCCAAGAGACACTCAACTTATAAAATGACATAGCAAAAAAAGACTTCTGGCGTTCAACACCTCAAAAATAAAGCCAGGAGAGTGCAGTTTTCCATGTGTTTCCTGAACTGTACTTCTTTGAGTGAATTAGTAATCAAGTAAGCTATTTTTATAGATTTGCATGGAAGAGATATTAGCACATTCTTACCAATTTGTGTCTGCTTAGTACTCAATAAGTAAGATGTTTTGTATTCAGTACAGCTGCCATCTACAAGCAGTGTAAGGCCTGGTAAGGTACTAGTTAGAAATTCTCAGCTACTTTAAGATTTTAAAACTTTTTTTGCTCTGATCATAACCATAGTTGCCCTCTTTCCAATCTCTTTCAGGAAGAAATTCACACCAAAAATCAAGACTGAATGGCTTTACTTAACTTTCTTAAGGTCTGAGCAATATTTTACAAAGATTTTTTTTTTTGCTCCCTGCCCCCCAATGAATTTTTCCTAAATGAGAATTATTGGTTCAATTTCAAATTGGCCTACATTAAAAGTGGGTTCAGTTGACAAAGTAGAGAATTGTAGACTAAGGATTTAACAGGATAATCTAGAATACATGATGTGTATAAACATAGCTGGAATGAATCTTCTCATAATAAGCATCAGTAATAAATGAACTCCAACTGTTACAATGTCATACATATTTGAACCATCATCTAGACCAATCACTTGCTTACGTGTTTTCAGGACAAGTAGCAGGGCTGTTAGTGGAAATAAGTATGATGCCAATAACCCAATGGAGGCATATGTAGTATTTGATCAAAAGTATCTGAGAAACCAGGTCCCTGAGAAATCATTTGACAAGTCCTACCTTGTTCTATTCAGCTCCTTTACTTAATTAATGATTGACATCTTGCATCAGAGATTCCCTGCGCTATGGCTCATAAAGACCTTGCTGGTAAATGGAAGTTGCATGTATCCTCAGGAATTCTGCTCTAACGAAAATTAATTAGAATAAAGCATCATGCTGCTGCTCCTCTTTGCAAGCAATTAGTAAACCTCATAAAATATAGTTGTGGACATTTTGCCGTTACTCATAGCAAATTAAATACAGTTAAGAAGGCAGATGTTCTGTGAGATGTCTGACAAGCCACAGCCCTGAAGTTTGGGAAACATCTCTTATTAGGTATTATTTCATCTTTTTATTTCAACTTTCTAGTATGTGCATTCTTACATGATTATGTTCAGTATTAACAAGTTTACAAACATTTTCTTCTGCCCTTAAACTCCTCCTTTTCTGCAGGCAACTTGCTTGGTTTCATAAATTAAAATTCTAAAAAAGTTGTTTTAATCCTGCATCTAATTAACACCTTTCATTTGTTTGTTTCAAAGGGCATCCATTCACTTTGCCTTTTCTAAACAAACATTCAAGCAGGAGCAAAATTGTAGCTTACTAATTATTTTCTCATTCCAGGTGGTATCTCTGCCTCTGGGTAGTGTGAACGGTTCTTATGATTTATCCACACTTCCCTTAATTCACTTTTATTTACACATCAAATAAGTCCATGATGAGTCAGCACTTCTGGCAATTAGAGACCCATCAAATATGTGTTCTTGGGTTACTTTCAGCTAGAATCGATGAGCTGTCTTTAAGCTACATCCTGACTATGTGAATCCACTTCCTGTAAATACAGACTTGTGCCTCTGGGGATTACATTTCTTTACATGTAGACATTTCTAAAGCTTTTACAGAAGCACTCCCCTTTTGCATTTTCTTTACTTACTGTGCTTTTGATTAATTTATTAATGAAGTCTCCTATTTGTTCTGTTCTTTTGAATGTTGTCTAGAACACTTGGCTGTACATCAAAACTAAAGAAGTTGAAGTGGTATTTTGAAAAGCYCATGTTTTTGAATAGTTTATTCCCAAGAGATGTTTAAATGTATTCAAGTTCAGTATGTCTTCATGGTACTGAATCTGTGAAAATCCACTGTTAGCATTCCATCTCTCTGAAAGTTTAGACTTAGCTGGATATTTGGTTTTAGTAATACTTTGCTTTAATTTATTTGAAGTATTTTCTTATTTTGGTTTCTCTCATGTAAATAGATTTCACTTTCCTTTATGGATTATGCAGTATTGCTTTCTTAGCTTTTTCTTTTTAATCTATGCCTACTATTCCTACTTCATTCAGATCATTATTGGCTGCAATTGTTGTTTCCTTCCAGTGAATAAATTTAGGTATTTATTTCTGTGTCTGTACTTCCACCAGATAAGTAACAGAAAAGAGTTCTTAGTATGTAGAAGACTAGCTACTAGAAAGATAAACCTAGAAATGCCTTCATTTTCCTTTTCCCTTTCTGAAGACCCTTTCTTTTACATGTATTCCTTCTTTCTCAGATACTCCTGATCTATCTTCTCTAGTGTCCATCCCTTATTCATTCTTCCATCTACCACCTTCTAGGTAGTTGTCCTTCTTTTCTAATTTCTTTTTCTCATGTTCCTCTTACGTTGCCTCAGTGCTGCCTCTAGCACAGTCCAGCAAAGGCCGACAGGGAAAGGAGGCTGAACTTCAAATAGTCACCTTGTTTTTCACCCAGCATAAACACATTAGATAATCAGATGGGCTACTCTGATTAAGGCCAATTCATGGAAAAAGAAGTTACAGCACTCAACAGTAATGTTACAGAATATTGTAGCTTCACAACAGCATTACTGGTGAACACTACTGTACCTTTGATATATATTTTTAACCAGTATTAATTTTAACCCAGCCCCAACCAGCCTGCCAACCAGCCTTTTGTTTTAATAGCATTACAATAACTGATAAACAAAAACAGGAGGGAGATTAATTTAGTCAGGAGACAATGCAAGATGCAATTACACAAACTCACAGTAAATCTGAGCAGCTAAAAACAAACTTGTCTAATCCTGGAAAGGAAACCTCTGACTTAGAGCTTGGAACTGAATGGCGCTGGGCTTGTTAATCAGAGTGAGTAGGACAATAAATCTCTTTCTGCAGAGTTAATAACAGCTGGGACATTGGAGGTGCAGCTAGGTGTGAATATGGGATGCCCAAGAAGTTTGGGTTAGATGGCCTTAAGATTTTAGTCATGAAATAAACCATCAATCACATCTACCAGCTGAATTTGATGGAGTGTTTGCAAGTGGCATATCAGCTAGTTTTAGCTGCACAGTCTTTCTCTAACTTTGAACTATCATAGAGCCTCTTTCATGGATCCAGACATACTTGATTCATTCAATTCCATGGATTTTAAACGACCACGTGTGTGATGTCTCAGCAATGCAGGCTTAAAACAGGAAGACTCTGTTACAGCTCTAGGAGCTCTGGATGTTGTTATGCACTCAGAATAGTCTAATATGACTGATATTAAATTTGCTGATTTTTTTCCTTTTGAATGCAGCATCTCATTGTGATTAATCATACCTCACATTGTGATTAATCATACCTCAGCTACTATACCTTCCTCCATATGGGAAATGGGAATCTGTGTTCATTCCAAATGATGAGGGCTCTGTGAGTAGCCCTTGTTGTGTTTTCTTCCTGTGTCTTAGGACTTTGCTCTTACAAGAAAGCATGAAGCTAATAATAAAGGGTTGTTGATTTAAGTGTTCTCCCACTGAAATAGTCATAGCTGGTTTTTGCTAGGAGAGGTCATTCATCAAAGAGAAGTTTCCCAGAAAACCAGGCTATCAAACTAGAAAAGACCGTGTGAAAACCAGGTCTAATACTAAGCTAATAAAAACTACTAAATGCTGAGCTATTAAAACTATTTAACACCTTCACTCACTTATCAGGATCTATTTTTATCTCCATTGCTCCTGTACAATCTCTATTCTGAGAAACTCCTTTTCCTGATGGTTAGGTACTCTTCTAACTCCCAGGTTAAACTGATTTGTAGTCAGGGTATATAATTTTTTTTCATGTGGTAATACTGTCTCTGGATATCAGTAACTTCTCTTTCTCCATTTTCTCATACTTATCTACTTGATATATCTCTAGTCAGTAATCATATTCCCTCTGAATCTTCTTTTCAGGCTCAAATAACTCAGCCAACTTCTTGTCCCTGTTCCTAGACATCACCTTTCTTCCTTGATTAGCCCTTCTTTTGCTCCTCCTAGTTCAGTTTGAATTAATCTTAGATATGTGTGGCTTGACTTGCACCTAGTGTTTTACGTGAGGTCTAACCAATGTTTTATCGAATGGTATCATTAGCTTCTCACCTTTTTTCATTTCATAATTTTATGCAACATTTACACTGATGGCTTACTGATGGCCACACCTGATTAATTYGTCCAAGTCTTTCTTCTAATGTGTCTTATTCCTCCTCTTGGGTGTTGCAGTGGTAAAAGAAATTCTTGTTAATAATCTGCCTTTTTACTCCACTCTTTTAATTTCATATCATTTTTTGGTACTGCAATCTTCAAGGCCACTCAGTTCTTTCTAAATTAYATCTTGACCCCCCCTCTATGTGTTGATGATACCTTCCGTGCATGTGTTGTCAGAGTGTATAATTCGTAAATGCTAATGTTAGGAGCAAAGTAATTAATCAAAATTTTAAATCTGACTAAGGAACTTCAACAATAATTTCTCAGAAGTCCAGAGCCCCCTGGCAAGAGTCATCTGTTGACCAGAGATCAAGACATCTCATGACAAGGGTTGTTATGCTCATGACAAGGGTTGTGATGCTGTTGAAGTCCAGAAGATGCATTTCACTGAGTCTGAAGCAAATTTTCGTTATCTCTAGTTTAGAAAAGGAAAAAGTGTATAAAGTTCATGTATTGTGTAACAAAGGAGGGACATTGTGCATACATTAGAAATATATATATTCTACTGGACTTTGTCTCCTAAATGAGGAGTAGGAGAACCTTCTTGTCAGTGCCTTACCTATGTTAGTTACTATATGTATTATATAGCTTGCCTATTCCTGCGTAGATGTACTATAAACTAAAAAATCTGCATAGTAACTGGAATTGTGGAGAGCAGACAAGAGTCAGAGCGCTGTGTAGAAAGGAAAGTCTTCATTTCAAGAAAGAAGTATTGTACTGTGAAAGCCCAAGTGCCAACAAAAGTACAAGACATAGTGATTGCCTGCGCGTGATGACTTACTCCCATTCCTGCCCTTTCTTGAAGTACCATCCATCTTTTTGCCTCCTGTGATCGATTGGTTCTTTCCCTACAGCCTGCTTCCTCCATCAGCCAGTGACTTTAACCTCTCTTTGCCTAAAACTCTGCTTGATACAAGAGTTATCACTAGAGGTAGGCACTAAAGGGGTGGAAGAATATAAAAGTTTCACTAATGATAAAATGGCAAAGAATCTGGGTTTTTTTCCAGTTTTATAAACAAAAGTCTCCATAATTTTTTTTTTTTTTTTTTTTTTTTTTTTTTTCCAGTTTCTAAAACCACACAATTTAGTTTTAGGAAAATAATGTATGTTTTTTGTCCTTCATAATTACCTTATTTCTGAAGAAAAGGCAAAATTCTTCCCTGTAGCACAGAGGAGATGATTTGTATTTTTCTGTGCTCTTGCTCTATTCTGTGGCTTCCAAAGCAGTCATGAGTCCTTCTCTGCAAACTCTTAGTAGCATGGGACCCAGTTACCTATAGCTTGCTTCTTTTTCCAAACCCAGATAAGGAGCTGTGACGAACAGAGATGCTTTGACATCTCTGGAAGAGATGGGTTTTTTTGTTTTGTTTTGGGTTTTTTTTGCATATCTGCTTCTGTAAGAATTTGCTCCTACCAGGAAAAACACAAGGCTAAGCTAAGGGTTATTCCTCATGGCACTTTGTCAAACTTATCCCTTTGTGACTGTCATCTTTTCACTGGGTGCTAGAGTGCTCGTGATGTTGTATCCTGGACACTACATGCATTTGTCACTTGGATTTGTCATTTTTGCAAAGGAAGCATTTCCAGACAAAAGAAAGGGAAGGAAAGTGAGACTGTTCTTCTCCAGTAAAGAACAGTTGTAATTCTAAATTATGCAAGGGGCACACCAGATRGACTGTGGAGAGTGCCTTAGGAGTGCATGCAAAAATAATAACACAATTAATAATTAATAGCTACGCTGGACTGGGCCTTCCAGCATTGCTCTGTTTGAAACTTACCAAATACTTCTAAATAACATAGGTTCACTTTAATACCCAGCATAATGTCAGCTGTAAGCTTATTACAAAATTGGGTCAAGCTGAAATGGGCCTGATAATAAATGTGATGTCAGTCACCCCACCAGTGCTATAGGGAAAAAGTCAATCCGTTTTCTTTGAGAGTCTGGAACAGCTGCTGAAATTAGAAAAAAGTGATGTGTGATATATGATACCATACATACCCCTAAGAGTCTTCGCAGTTGTTACTGAATTAAGGAAAATCTTAGTGTGAGTCTGAGAAAGTTAATTGGCCAGCTGGGAATCTGTGGAGTTTTTGACCATCTAAAAGGCAGGCATAGGAGATTAAAAAAAAAAAAAACCAAAACAAAGCAAAAAGCAACATTCAAAAGGTCCTGAAACATGCCTAGGTTTTGAGTGCTCTGCACCTGCAAAGGGGGGRCGGAAATATATCTTCATAAATCTTGCAAAATACCAACAAATTATATTCTAACTAGACATTAATCTGATGCATACTATGTTCCAGTTATGATTGCCAGGATAAAAGGACTTGTTTAATCTCTAATTTTGGGTTGCTTGATCTCTTTTTCTTGTGGTTAGTAAAGCTTTTCTTTTGCTTTAGCTGAGTGGCTTAAATTTTACTACTTGAGATTTTAAAATCTGTCATTATAAATTCAATTTCCAAAGCTGCTGCAGAAGCCTGTAGGCTTCCCTGGCACATCGTTTGGAAGTCACAGGGGAATACTGGAGGCTTCAATACTGTTGCTTTCTTGGGCTGTGTTTTAGCATTATTCCAGACAGTTCTGTAAGCACTAAGGAAGATTTGTCTTCTGCAAATCTGACTCTTGGCTGAGCAGCGCTGGTCCCTAAGAAGATCTAAATTCCGTTTGATATTTTCCCCACATTTGGGGCATTTATAACGATTTTGCCCTTCCAGAGTCTCTGATACCTCGTATGTTTCTGCTCATACCAGAAGATTTCCCTTGAGAGTGGAAGGGTCACTCTTTTTTAACCTCTGGAATTTGAGTGACATAATTTATTTTTGGCCTCTTTTTTGCTCAGTTAGTTTGGGCTTGTTAAATAGTTATAAAACTATTAAGAGACACACATGAAGTATAATCAAATAAAAAATCCTCACAGGAATTCTGGTTAAAAATCAGAGAAAATCAGTTAGTATTGATTAGCTTAATGGAATCTGGTTTTGTTTTTTTTTTGTGTGCTGTTCCATCCACCCCGCTTCTCATTCTTAGTCTGTGCTCTGTGACTATGGCTGTCTTCACCATTTCTCTCCTGCCTAATGACTGTGGAACTGATTACCAATTTGACCTGAGGTGGAAATTGCCAAGATCTTTTATTGCCATTAATGTCATTACAATAGATGCCCAGGTAAACTACTTCTCCCACTGAGCAAAAAGATGTACTCTTTATTATACATCAGAGAACCCACATTGGAAAAAAAACCTCAGAAATGTGCTTGTTTGCTCCTGCTGCTCAAAGAATAAGTTGTTTTTCTACCAGAAGGAAAGAATAAGAAAACATTTTTTAAAAATTTTATTTTTTTAACATTTGCAATGAAAGTTAAGGGTTTGATTCATAAACATGGTGGCGAAGTGCTGTATTAGSAAGAATGAATTTTGAATAAGGTCCTCCCAACTTTAGATCTAAGTACTGCAGTTCAGACGCAGCTTCAGTGTTTCAGGCTCAATGCATATTCATAGCAATCCCTGCAAAATAAGCAATGACAACAAGAAAGAGCAACATATGCTTTTTTTTTTTCCTTTTTTTCCCTTTTTCAATTGTTTCACTATAGTAGACTTTACAGTTCTGGCTGGAAGCTTCACTGTGCGTTGAAGGTTTTGTTTATAAAGATTCATTTGCATCTGTGTATGCATCTATTTATACATGGTTGGTTAATGTGAACATAACCTAATCGGATGTCTAGGTATAGATAATAATTTTTCTGGTCGCTAAATTCAATACAGTTGTTCTGTACCGACAAAGACTTCAGTGCCGCTTTCAGCACGTAGGATGCCTGTTGGCACTTGCTGCTAAGCAGCTGCTGAATTACTGCAATCTCAGGTGACTGCTGTGTGCAGCAGCAGCATCCAAGTCAGGATGGAGCTTTGCCAATCACTTGAGTCAATGCCATTGATGAGGAGGAAATTTAGGTCAATTCTTTCTTACACTGGACAGCCTCTGCCTTGTTGGTTCATCAGGGCATAAAACTGTAGTATGGGTCCTGTGCTGAACCTCACCTTTTCTGTGTGCAATTTCTTTTATGTACTTCAGGAATGAAAAGGAAAACCTTCTATATTACTCCAATCATTTGGGTTATTTTGACATTTCAGAAATTGTTTTATATAGAATTTATTCATGCTTTTTATTACTGAGGAGCTGTGGCAAAATGACATTTCCTCATGTATTAAGAGGCTATTTGGAAGTACATACGATGGAAAGATATCCCATGCACCAGCCAAATAGTATTCTGCTGAAATTTGTGGGYTATTTTTTCACCTCTGCTCCACACCCAGAAAGTATGTTCCTTGTCTCAAAGAGCCTTTCATTTGGCAGTTCTAAGTGACTGGTGCACCGTCTGTGAGATGGTACTTGCAGAAAAGTAGGGGTTTCACATTTTTTTGAGGGAGATGAAGTAAATTTTTCCTCCTTATTGTCATTTGAAAAATCTGTCAGAAGTTCCAGTCTGCTTTTAACTTTTAGATAATTTATGCCACTTATGAATGAGGGATGAACTGGAACAAGCACACTGGATATGTTCAGTTTGTATTATTTTCCTAATAAAATTTCAAAAGTACCTAAGAGAATTCGGCATTCAGTTCTCATTGAGAGTAAAGGAAAATAAGATCCTCTTTAAAGGAGTTAAGGGAGCTTTTGAAAATGCAGCTTAACATCTTTGCAGACTGTGAGAGTCTAAAGCTTTAGATTGATTTTAATAAGGGAGAAATAGCCCAGAAGACTGAATATAAAGATTTCTGATGAACTGTCTGCAAGAATTGTTGTATACTACTGTGACGATACCTATAGATTATTGTTACTTCAGATTTGTTCAGTACCTGGAGAAAAATCATGTTCTTTTCTCTAAGGCCTTTTTTATTTTGGAAGTGAAACAGATACTTCTCTGAAAAGCAGAATTTATGAAGGTTGATTTTCTACAGCTCTCCTTGTGTTGATTGTCTGGTACCTAATAGCATGGCTGAGCTAATTCTGCAATGTTTCCCTCCTCTGAAGGCATTAATGTCTTCTACCTAAATGCCTTTTTTCACTTAAATTTCAGTGACTTAATGATTTGGAGACCTCAGTTCTTCTCATCAGTTTTGATTGAAAGTAGGGATCTGAAAGACAGACAGATGCAGGCCCTAAACCTCATTTTCTTAGGAGACCAGATTAAGAAGAGTAGCTAGTGTTAATAGAGAGTTTGGAAAGGAGAAGGGTAAGGAATGAAATAACATGGGGTTCCAGCAGTAAGTATGAGACTTCCAGAGGACCCATGACCTGATACATATTCAGTACATGAACTGTTTTTTTCAGTAATATTCTTCGTCTATGGCTACACACCCATGACTTTCTATTTTTCCTTGGTATCTTTATTTTCCCCTGTTACATGAATATAGGATTGAAAATAACATGGAATATTTTAGCACTGGCTGGTTATTTTACATGGCGAATTTGCCTCAGTAATAGTGACATGGGCTTGTGATTTTCCCATATGTTATCTAGATGAAGACTTGTCATATAAACAAAGATAAATAGAATGCAGCTTAAATTTATGATTTATGTATGGTACTCTGGAGTAAGTTAGCTAATTTGTCATCTTGTTACCCTGTGAATTGATATTATTCTGCTACGCTTCCATCAAGAAATTAAGTAGAAAAATGAAGCTATCTTTTGTATCCAATAATTATTTCTTATGTTTTCTAGGTATTTTCTGTTTCTTTTTCATTTTAATTTTGTTTTGGCAAGTACCTTGTGCATGGTGAGAGGTTTTTTTTCCCTTCTTTTTTTTTTTTTTTTAACTTCCCTGAGGAAATCTCAAGGGGAGATTTATTGTCCATAGGTTCCTTTAATCAGTGTCACTGAAGTTACTGTTTTCATAATGGTGACAAGGTAGCACAGGGTGAATGGCTGCTGTTCTTGGCTTTAAAAATTATCTCAGGATAAGCTACAGTCCTGTGGCAGTGCTGGAAAACAGTTTAGAGGGCCAAGGGAAGAAAGGAGAGCACTAGGGAATTCAAAGCATATCAGAGAAGGCATTGATTTGACAATTAAATCATGTGTAACCAAAACGGGTGGAAAAAGATCCAAGAAAAATTAAGGGCAACTCTGCTGGCCAGGAAAATGTCCAGAAGAGCTCCTGGTCTCAAAACAATCTTTCAGTCTTGTAAGTGAAATCTAGTGCTAAATGGAAGGACATCTGGCCAGTAGTTCTTCTTCAAATTAAACAATGGTGGTGAAGACAGAGCAGAAGATCAAGTTCTTTCCTTTCCTAATTTTTCTATGTTTGAGGAAGGGATGTGCACATATGAGTTTATGGTTTGACCTGGACTTCGTATGTGGAAAGAGTAGAGATGATCTCAGTGGAATGTGTCCTGTTGTGCCGCTTCCAGATTTGCTTTTGATATTGCTAAATATAGAGTTAATTGACTTGCAGAACCACTTTGTACCCCCCACTCAGAGTCACCTACTCATGCTAAAACTAATGACATGAATAACAGAAATATTTAAGTAATGCAGTCCATGGGAATGGTAAGGAATATGAAACCTATCATCTGGTTAGCAAACCAATTTCCTGATTTCAAGATCCTCTCCATTGTAACCGTTACTCTGTCAATAGTAAATTACCTTTCTGGAGGAGGTATGCAAAGTAACTAGCTAGCGGTTGTGTGTATGCAGTGTGCACATCAGCTGGGAAGTTTTGTACATATTCAGTCCTTACAGTGAGAGCATGCCATGATGCCTGGGTGTGGAATGTGGCATGTTTTCATAGATGTGAAGAATTCCTCATGGACTTGTGTGCTCCTAATCTCTCACTGGTAGGAATATGTGGAAGTGCTAGAAGAAACTAGAAAGAATCTTTTTTCAGTGGTACTTCTATATGGTCAAGCTGTACATCAATATAGTCATACAGTTCCTTGGCTATCTGTAAGTTATACATAGCATTACAACACTGCAGCTTGAAAGAAGAAATAGAAGCAATTTGAGGGAATGCACCTTGCTACTGAGGAATACAGTGGTGACGATGCCACTCATGCGGATGGTATCTCAGGTATGCTTAAATAGTTTTGAAGTTCTTGAATTACTTTCCAAACTAGTTTCTAAGTTAAATGTTAGGGATGTTGAATCTTGACAGGAAGGRCTGCATATTGACAGTTCCTGCTGAGGTATAACTAATGATATGAACTCTCTCTTTATGTATCTCTGGTCTGGCAGTGCATTCACTTCTAAAAATATCACCTTTAAAAGATTTGCATGTCTGTAGAAGATATTTCTATTTACATGATACGTTGTGGAAACATACATTTACTTATCTAGGGTTTCTGCATAGTTGGAGATTCTGTTGGATGATTGTGTTTATCTTGGTTCTAACTGRAGGCAGAAATTCACATTGGATTGCTCTGTTGTAGTCATAAGTAGGACATCTGGGATAAATGCTACATGCACCGAATATTAAATTTTCATTTATTTAAAAAAAAAAGAAAAAGAAAAGACACCATCATCTGGTTTGTTTCATGGATGAATCCTGAACTCTCTTCTTCCTGAGRGAAGAGTGAAGTCTTTGATCTTTATCAGGCTGTTATTGAACACTTTTCTATGTATTGTCCCTGGGTCCCAGTATATATGTTTATTATGGATGTCATCACATTTAAGTTGTCAGCAAGTTCATCTGGCAATAAATTAAAACATTTTGTTAGTGTTCTAGATGTAAATAAGGGCCAATGAAATACTCATTATAGATAGGAGATACTAAAGGCTTAAATCATTATCATATAAACTACCTCATTTTCAACATATTAAAATGAAACATATTTGCTTAGATAAAGTACTTCATATAAATAACCATAAAGAATTTCAGAACAGGAGTCGGGGAAATAATAGAGCGCCTCTAAATCCCCTTTCAGCTTGTGGATTGAATCTATTGATAGGCAGAATATCAAGGCTTTTCCCCACAAAAAAATATTGTAACTGAAACTGTAACGTGTAAAAAATGTAAAAATGTTAGTGGATTTTTTTGCCTCCACAAACTTTTCAACAAGCCATAAATATTAATATTTGAAAAAAATAGGCAGAGGTAATCATGGTGTTATAAAAATAATTGATACAGAAAGTACTGGATTTTTTTTTTTTAAGTGAAAAAGCTGCCATTGATTTCAGTAGAAACCAAATTAAATCCTGAAGAGAGATTTTCATTTAGCAGAGAGTTCTCTATAGGTCAGTATCCACCACAAAAGCTGACTTGGGCTTGTCAGTAGGAAATACGGAAGCCTAGAACGGGTCTGAAATTATACCCGTCTTTTACGTTTAGATATCTGTGTATATGCAGCATCCAAACAGAGTCCCATGGGTAGGGATTGAAACCCTTCATTTCAAAGGATTCAGCACAATCACCTTTTACATTTCATAATGGAGCTGACTGGGAAATAGTGATATGCATCTTTTTCGTGATAGACATATAATTAGAGTGTTGATAACACACCGATGTTTTGGCTACTGCTGAACAGTGTTTGCACAGCATCAAGGCTTTTTCCCACTGCAGTTAGGCTGGGGGTCAGCAAGAGGTTGGGAGGGGACACAGCCTGGACAGCTGACCTAAACTGCCCAAAGGGATATTCCATACCATATGATGTCATGCTTACCAATAAAAGCTCGAGGAAAGGAGGAGGAAGCAGGGGATGTTTGTGATTATGGCGCTGGTCTTCCCAAGCAACTGTTACACATGATGAGGACCTGATTTTCCAGGAAGTGGCTGGACATCTGCCTGCCAGTGGGAACAGTGAATGAAATCCTCTTTTTGTTTTGCTTCTGCATGCAGCTTTTGCTTTCCTTATTAAACTGTCATTATTGTGATGTCAAGTTTTCTTGCTTTCCTTCTATTTTATCCCTGTCCCATGGGAGAGGGGAGTGAGCTAGAGGCTGGGTGGGTGTCTGGCTGTTGGCAGGGGTCAACCTGCCACACCTGGTTTCAAATCTGTTTTGCCAGGATTGTTTGTTCATTTTGTTCAATGACTGTTTTAATGTAAAATGTACAAATTATTCTGAGTAAGGGCTAGAACCAGGATACCCTTAGCTGTCCTTTCTGGTGAGCCTCATGGACATCAGACTATGGAGTCATTCTCTGTCTTGTGAAAAAGCAAAACAAAACAAAACAAACCCCCTCAGTCTATTTATATCCTGATTCTTCTTTAGGAGGGAGAGTAAGGGGTTTTGCTGCTTGCTGCAAAATCATGAAAATAATCTGACTTAAATTGACACTGGGATGTGATTCTGGCAACGAGCACCTTTGTACACTACCCAGGGGTTTGTGTATCATCCAGCAAAGCTCAGGCTTAATGAGAGATGCAGCAACCACGTTTCCTTTGCATTTCCTCTTGAGGCAAAGCAGCACTCCATGCCAATGCCAGAAGGAAATAGTCTATCCCTTCTGAGTTTCAACTGGAGAGCTTCTTTTCCTGATTAAGGGCAAAAAGGAAATAAAACTTCCATTATAGATAAATCACTCACAAGGTTCAGGCATTTAGGGAGCCACATAGTTGCATTGCAATAAATATAAATGTTTTTGCAAATTATTTTTGTCTTCAATTACTAAAAAGTATCATTCAAGATTAATCATGTCTGCATTAGCAGACCTATTATAGATGAGAAGTTCAAAGTAGATAAATAACAGATTTACTTGCTTTAATTTAACCTTAAAAAGAATAATTCTTGTCTCACTTGAATCTACAGTAAATAAGATTTTCTTATAACTTTTCCATTTCTATTATATTTTGACTCTTCTGTTTCCAAACAATTCTGACGATTTTAGATGTTATATTATTTTTTCATTTTAGTGACATTCTCATGAAAAGAAAATGCTAATACAAAGAGGCAGCTATTATTCTTAGTTATTTCCCTCAGTCAGGAGTACTTACCAAACATTAATAATAGATTTTTGTATCTTGAATAAGGAGTCATTAGGCAAAAATAAATGTATCCAAGAGACACATATGCAATGCTAATTGACAACTGTGTACACAAAGAGCTGCCATTTATTTTATTACAGTCAAACATAACCTTTGTAAATGTCAGCTCTGTGTTCTGTTGACCAGCATTTTAATTTAGACGTATTGTTCTTCCTTTTTAAGTGATTATCATTTTATTCCCTTCCAACACATGGTTCATTCATATTGGTTGCCATTGCATATTTCATGATTCTTTTGAAAGTAACAATCAAATGATGATTATTTTATGGGGCAAATTATGAAAAAAAACAAAATGGAAAAATGATCTCTTTAAATTACTTCAGTAGAAGCGTTCTGGTCATTAGGGTCACAGAGGATGCAATGTTTGCAGTATTTATCTACAGAGTCCAAAATAAATCTTACCAACGAAGAGATAATTGTAATCATACCAAATTGCCCTAACAACAGAGAGGTAGTGAAAAAAGATGAACAGAGTGGACATTTCAAACTTTTATTAGTGTTTTCAAAGCCTGACTCGGAAAAGGTAACAGATGTGAATGGGTCCATGTTGTTCAGAACTGTCACAAGTCTCGGTGAACCTTAGTACAGAAGGAAACCTCACGACAAGTGTCTCACCTGACAAGCTGAGACCCATGTGGGGGATATGTGTAACAGCTGTTAATTGTGGTTTCTTGATCCCAAATCGCTTGTCCTTGGAAAATTTAGCAGGGAAAAAAAAAAAAATCAATTTCACTTACATAACTCAAAGAACATTTACAGCAATATATACTGGCAAGCTCCCTTCTTGCTCTTAGCACAGTGCATCATTTATTTTTTCCAGGGAAGAGGCAGATGGCAGAAAGTTGTGCATGTATGCCGTTTCCCCTTTTCACAGGGAAACTGTATCAAGAGTTTTTGTGCAATACAATACAGGTTCACATAGAAGCAGAACCCCTCCTATATTTTACAAGTCATTCAGGCAAAATACCATTTGTTGTCATGCTGAATTGCCATTGCATTTAACGAGAACTTCTATGATATTAACAATATTTCTTACCTCACATTTATGGAGAAGAAGAAATGTGTCTTGTTTTCCTTCTTGAGTTCTGGATGGCAGAGTTCAGCAAAGACTCTCCCTTTTTAATATTTAAAAAATAATACTTTGTATTCCATATCTTAGGGCTTGAAAGACAAGTCATGTGAAAAGGAATTTCTTCAAGATTTTGGTTGTAATTGGTTGTTTTCTGGTAAGGTGATAATTTGAATGTCACCAAAGCCATCTTTTAGACCCAAGTAAAACCTGAAGAAGGCTCTGAGTCAACTCTGAAGAGAACAGGCTCCGATTTCAAATGAAAATACTTTTGTAATGAAAATACCTTATCCTTTTTGTCATTTTTATACACTGAATATGATTTGGGTTTTTTTAAAGACATATAGGAAAAACAACTACTGATTTACTTCTGAGTAGTTTGTGAAGTCTGGTTGACATTTTAACTAGAAAGGTTGTAAGTATTGAGCAACCACAGTAGACTCAAATTCAGCGTCATTGGAGGAGACAGAAAGCCTTTTGAAATACATTTAACCTCGTGCATGAAATGCATTTAACCTCGTTAAGAGAGCAAATTGTCAAGCTTGCATGCTGTTCACCATTCAACAGGATATAGTGAACAGGAGAAGGTACAGAGAGTAACTCTTAAGTTCAATTAATTCACTCCTGAAAAATATTGAGAGAGGTCTAAAACTATAACTGTGTTCAAAAAACCTCTTAAGTAAGCTCATAACAGAAAGGTATATTAAAAGCTATTAGGATAGATATAAAGGGATGACGTGCAGATGACCTCTAATTTATTAAGTCCCTAAACTGCCGGCTGCCAAAAGCTGAGAATGAGTACTGGGAGAAGCATTACTTTTTTACTCTTTCCCTAGGCATGAACTGTTAGTCATGCTTGGAGAGAGGACATAGGATTAGAAGGAACATTGGAAAGGCTGTGCTGGTGCTCTAAATTGCAGATGTTCTACTGGAAAATTCAAGTAAGTTGACATAATTTTGTTACAGAGATAGCTAACAAATTAAAAAATTTAAATGGTAAGAAAAATATTAGAACAATAATGGCTAATGATTTTTTCTTACTATGACTGAGCTTTTTTATAAGTAGAAATTGCAGTAATAAATGCTAGACCTTCCAGTAAGGCAACAATATTTGTTTTATGCATTACATTATTTACAGCAAAATATACTAAATATTTCAAGACATTGTTTCTAGAAGTTGGTAAGTAACATTACTGTGTGTGGCTTGCTACTCAGTGATATAAAATGTTAACTCATTCATGGGACAGGATTTTGAAAAATATTATTTTAAAAAAACTATTTTTAAGCACTCTTGATTAATATCAGGGGTCATACAGCTGTTGGAAATACTATTTTCAGAAGTTTTAACAAGGGAAAGTGACCACAGATTTCACCATTATAAAAATTAAAACTAAAATTCATTTCTTTTCTCCTCTGTAATTATTTCTCACACATGGAACACATCCACTGACAAAACGCACCCCTCTGACCCCCATTCAATCAAGTTATTTCTCCTCAGGGTTTAGCAAGAAGAGAAATGATAATACAGTTTTAAAAATGTATTTTAAAATGTTGGAATGTTGTTCAATTACTGTGGAACTCAACTTCACTGAAGCATTTAAATAGGCAGGAGACAGGTTTTGTATAGATGGCTGGTGTGGCAAATCACACCGAAACTTTTTTGTTACTTAATTTTGCAAATAACTGTCTATTTTGCATATTCGGTACCATTTTTAAAATGTGGCCAGTAAATGGAGACCTTCAAATCTGAATTCAGCATTGAAATTATTATGAATTACTCTAGATGATAAATGTCACAGAAAATGGGAGCATAGAAAATGCATTTGAATTGTGTTCTAAAAGAAATATTGTTGTAGCTATGGCAGTGTAAGAATGTAAGAGAGGGAAAGTGTATGCAGAGAGATAATATGATTCAGTAACTTAAAATCTAATATCTTTTGTCAGACCATGTGATATCACTGAAGGTGGTGGTAGGGAATAAAATAAAGCCGGCATCCTCTGGGCTCTGACTGTCTTCTGTCAGGTCCAAAAAGAGGTCACAAAATCCAATGTAAATATTGCTTAGACACAATGTTTTCTTTAATTTTGTTAACTTACCTCATCTTCATTTCTATGAATTATTTCACCAAACCCATTACAAAGCTTCTATGAGTGATGTACAATTGCTTCTAGTAATTTCTTGAGTAAGTGCTATAACTTCCTTTAATTTAAATGTATATAATCAAGGTTATGTAGTTTCTTTGTGACTGTAGGGTGTGGCAAGTAATTGACTATTTTTTCCATTAACATTTCTGAAACCAAGGGATGAGAAAGACTGTTCTTGATAAGAACAGTAACTGTACAGGTCAAGACACCGATTCCGTAAAGAYAGGTGTGCTTCACTGCACACAGGTCAGTAACCTCACATTAAGCGCAGGGATGGGGTCTCATAGGATGCCAGAGGCTGAAGCATGTGAGTGAAAACCTTGTGGCTGCAGCTCAGCCTTTAACTGCCAGTCTCTTGCTATTCTGGTCATAGCTTTTTCTAACTGTAGATTGGGACTGTGAAGAGATCACAAAACTAATTTTCTGTTTGACCTTGCTTGAGTACAGGTTCCCAGAGGTGAAAGGCAACTGCGATTATCCACTGTAAAGCTTAACCTTCCACATTCCTTCCATTACCTGTGAAAACTTCACTGTTACATCATACACTACTGCGATGAGGTCTGTTTCCATACTGTCTCTCGCCTCTCTCTCCCAAAACCAAACCAACACCCCCTCCCCCCCCAACACAAGAACTATAAGAGATTTTCTTCTAAGGAAGGTAGTTCTATTTTATATGGGACTGCAGTTTTAATAAGTAGTGCTTTCAATGAATTGTGCTCAACACTACTAAGAAAGATACCATTTATTATTTTTAAATTCTGTTCCCATACTTCTCGTGAATTTTCAGGTGAACAGTTCTTGAATTGCAACTAGTTTGTGTTGCATTGTGAATGATAACTACTATCTGGTTACTTTTTTGGTTAGTTATCAAAAGCACGCGATAACGCTGCGGTTTATTTCTGGACTGGTTATTTGTGGAAGTCACCTAATAGGTGAGAAACGTAAATGTTAAATAGCGAAAGTCATGATAGTTTACTCAGATGGTATTCTTCTTTTTAAAGAATATATGTTTTGGGTAAAAGATGTCAGCTACACAGGTAGAAAAAAGAAAGTGATTTTCTTATGCGTAGTAGTCTTCATCCATTGTTACCTTAGAATGGGTTTGTGATACCCTGACTATTGCTAAATTACTTTGAAAACAAGTCTTAACCTTATAGTTTAAATTAATTGACTGATGAAAGTTATGGCTTTTAAAATCAAACTTAGACTAAAAATCATTCCTTTCTAATCAAAAGTCACGTGCTATTTGTTCCGTTTCTTAACAGTATGAAACCTCAACTACCATTGCGATTTAAAAAAAAAAAAAAAAAGAAAAAGTAAACTTTTCTGAAGGAAGATGCTGTTTGGTTTCCTGTCTATTCTCTCATTAAACATAGATGGTTTTACCTTTCCTCCAAGGTAGTGCCATGCTGCATTTCATTCTTTACAGGACACAATTCACACTGCATTTCCTTGTCCACTGAATATTTCCCAACACCTGTACATATTTCCATAAAAGTGTTTTTCTTTTATGCTTCCCTGCCCAGATATTACAAGCAGTGGTGGCTTTAGGAACTCCATTGCAACATTTCTTTAAAAGGATGGAGATATAGATAGACAGATACACACACATTCTCACAATTTTAAAAAAGCCTTAAAATTGAGAGCTTTTATAGCATCCTAAAAACTTCCACTGTGGTCTTGCTTGCCATGGGATGGGAGATTCCACATGATCAGAAATGGAAGCGCTCTCATAAAGCGGTAACCCATTAAGCTGTAGTTACTTGTTTGCATGTGAAAGTCTGAACACACCTCATTCAGTAGCTTAGTTGGGGATGTCTTACAAACAAGAATGTGTTTGAGGAATACATTTTAGGAATTGATTCAGCACAAGTGAGAAAATAGGATTGGAAGTGTGAAAAAACCAACAATGACACAGGGTATTTTGGTCATTTAAAATTACTTGTAATTTTTATTTGGGAAAAAAGCTAATTACCTTGTGTTTCTGACCAGAAATTTGAAGTTAAATGTTTAGCTATTTTTATCAGAATGATCTGATATATTAAAGTGACATTTTTCTTTCATAAAATGTCTTAAATACATGTTGAAATCATATCAAAGTAGAAAATGTGACTTTCTCTTGAAATACTGCTTTTAAATGACATTAAAATTTGCTTCTCCTGATTGGAAACCAAAGTTAATTGAAGTCAGCAAGAGAAAATTCTGATCTCAATGAAAAGCCTGGTGAAGAGCAGTGAGATCTGAAATTTTTACTTGATTGACTAATTTGCAAAGGCAGCATAAATCTTCTGTCACCTGAAGATAACATGTATTGTTCTACTTTGCAAATACAGCAGAGACAGAAAGCAAAAGAGGTTACAAAATTTGCTAATGTTTAAAATATTTGGTGTCTACCAATATATTATTTCACTGTTATCTTTTCCTATTTTTTTCTTCTCTATTCTGTTTTACATTTTTTAAAAATTTGAGTCGTACATTTTCTGTAGTTTAATTTATTACAACTTTGAATGTTTTGTTAAAAAAAAAAAAAAAGAAAAAAAGAAACCTTCTTTATTCTCCATGGAGAAGGAAGCCATGCTGAGAAAAAGCTAAGAGTACATTTTTGAAGTAGCTTAGATATGCAGTGGCTGACCTAGTTGACGCTACATGACAAGTATGAGATATAACTGTTATAACCTGTTCTATAAATTTAATAGACTTTAATCCTTAGTTGCTCAAAATGGTTGTGCCCAGGTAGGTCAATGAGTTGTGAGAACATAGGAGAGTACAATTACCCATCTGCAGACAAAAACAGATATTTTCACTTCAAGGGTAAGATTTTTTCCCTAGAACTTCACACTTAGGTGTGAGTGGAATTCTCTATTCTTTCAGGAAAGTAGACAAAAAATGTTAATTATCTGATGTTTATTGAATGGGTTGATCCTTGTGATGAAATATGCAGTATCATTTAAAAGGATTTTTTTTTTTTTTTAATTTTGACTGACATTTTTCTTTCTTCTTGGACTAAAAAMCAGACCCTGATATGACCAAGGGTGACACATAAATACCATAATCRTCTGTAAAATATTTCAAAAAACAATGTCCTATTGCCATAGATGAACAAAGGGACACAGGTGATATGTTTGTGTGATTTATAGGATTACATTTTTATCTAACCTGCAAGAGCCTAACACAGAAATGTCTGATTTAAATTACTCTGGTTAAAACAGGAATCTCTAATCCAAAGATAGAATATGAAGAGACCTTTACTTTGGCTGCAGTTCAGTCACGCCCAAGATTTACCATGGACATTTTGAAAGAGAGAAGGACAAAAATAACCAGATGACCTTATGAATGATTTCTGGGGGCAAAAATAGCCAAAATATTTTTTTCTTTTCTTTTAAGCAAAGTTTCCTGTTTAATGTTCTTTATGTGCAAATCATGGGAAAAAAAACCTGCCAGATAGCTATTATGAATATAAAAAAAATCAGTCATAGTGGGAGTTAACAGAATTGAATAGCATAATGAAATGTCCAGCTCCAGTGCAATTTAAATTGACTGTTGCATTGGTAAATAAATCTGTTCCTGTAAAATATAGTAGCAATTCTGTGCTACCATAATTTGGCCAGAGATGACTATTAGGCGCAACCAGAATAAAGCCCTGGGGAACTTTGAATTATTTACTCAAGCTGGTAGGCTCTCTGCAAGTTCTGACCTCTGTATCCTCATGGCTAGTCATTTTTCTTTGGCTATGTTATCAATTGTTGCCTTTACATTTTCATTTAGCAAGGTACACATACACTTGAAAAAGAGAGGCAAGCCTACCTGGTCAGTAATGAGTAGTTCTTTTGTCTGCTTTAATCACAGAAAGATGCTAGCTGGTTTGGGTCAAACAGTCATTTAGTTATAATTTTGCACAAATAATTCCCAAGTCTTGCTGCTTAGACATATTTGTTCACAGTCTGCTACTACAGCTGCCTGTGTCTGCTCAGGGCTGAGTCAGACCGTAGGCTGCTCCCACGCAAAGGGTTAGAGATGAGGCGTGTTGGGCAAGGGGAAGCTTTCGATTACTCTATTTTGCTCAGTGAAAATGGAAGCAGCCTGCCATGTGAAGCCATAAAAAGCTGGCTTTAGGGAGAAGCGCTGCAGTTCCTTCACCTTTAGAAGTGGAAGGCAGAATTGATCTATGTCAAAAGGGGGCATTGCTAGCAATTGAAAAAGCTTATCTTTCCAAAGCCTATTGAGTTGAAATGTCCTGTATGTTTATAGTTTTGTTGAGATAAAAGAAACAAACTTTGGAAACAGAAAGAAAGTACAGCACTTTGCTTGAGAAATAGTTCCTGTCTAGAATTTATTTCTAAAGGTACAATAAAAGAGTTGTGGTGTGTTTGGTTTTTGGTGATTTTTTTAAAGAGCAAGAGAGAAAGAAAATAAGATTGTTTCATTCATTTCAGTTTTTTGCTGCTACAAAATCTATTATTCTCATCATCTTACTTTGGGAAAAATAATATGTTAGTTGATGAATATATACATAAATACATATATCCATACATTAATTCTGTCTAGTATAGAATCACGGTATCATTTAGGTTGGAAAAGACCCTTAAGATCATCAAGTCCAACCATAAACCTAACACTGCCAAGCCCACCACTAAACCATGTCCCTAAGCACCACATCTACGTGTCTTTTAAATACTCCAGGGATGGTGACTCAACCACTTCCCTGGGCAGCCTCTTCCAATGCTTGACAACCCTCTCGGTGAAAAAATTTTTCCTAATATCSAGTTGAAACCTCCTCTGGCACAACTTGAGGTTGTTTCCTCTCGTCCTATCGCTTGTTACTTGGGAGAAGAGACCGACACCCACCTCGCTACAACCTCCTTTCAGGTAGTTGTAGAGAGCAATAAGGTCTCCCCCGAGCCTCCTTTTCTCCAGGCTAAACAGCCCCAGTTCCCTCAGCTGCTCCTCATAAGACTTGTGCTCTAGACCCTTCACCAGCTTCGTTGCCCTTTGTTGTGGTTTAACCCCAGCCAGCAACTAACCACCACACAGCCGCTCGCTCACTCCCCCCATGGTGGGATGGAGGAGAGAATCGGAAGAGTACAAGTGAGAAAACTTGTGGGTTGAAGATAAAGACAGTTTAACAGGTAAAGCAAAAGCCACGCACGCAAGCAAAGCAAAACAAGGAATTCATTCACGAATTCCCATCGGCAGGCAGGTGTTCAGCCATCTCCAGGAAAGCAGGGCTCCATCACGCGTAACGGTGACTTGGGAAGACAAACGCCATCGCTCCAAATGTCTCCCCCCCTTCCTTCTTCTTCCCCCAGCTTTATATGCTGAGCATGACGTCACATGGTATGGAATACCCCGTTAGCCAGTTGGGTTAGCTGTCCTGGCTATGCTCCCTCCCAGCTTCTTGTGCACCTGGCAGAACATGGGAAGCTGAAAAGTCCTTGACTAGTGTAAGCACTACGTAGCAACAATGAAAACATCAGTGTGTTATCAACATTATTCTCATACTAAATCCAAAACATAGCACTATACCAACTACTAGGCAGAAAATTAACTTTATCCCAGCTGAAACCAGGACACCCTTCTTTGGACATGCTCCGGCATCTCAATGTCCTTCTTGTAGTGAGGGGCCCAAAACTGAACACAGTATTCCAGGTGCGGCCTCACCAGCGCCGAGTACAGGGGCATGATCACTTCCCTACTCCTGCTGGCCACACTATTTCTGATCCAGGCCAGGATGCTATTGGCCTTATTGGCCACCTGGGCACACTGTCGGCTCATATTCAGCCGGCTGTCGACCAGCACCCCCAGGTCCTTTTCCGACAGGCAGCTTTCCAGCCAGTCTTCCCCAAGTCTGTAGCGTTGCGTGGGGTTGTTGTGGCTGAAGTGCAGGACCCGGCACTTGGCGTTGTTGAATCTCATGCAGTTGGCCGCAGCCCATCGATCCATCCTGTCCAGGTCCCTCTGCAGAGCCTTCCTACCCTCGAGCAGATCAACACTCCCACCCAACTTGGTGTCRTCTGCAAACTTACTGAGGGAGCACTTGATCCCCTCGTCCAGATCATTGATAAAGATATTAAACAGAACTGGCCCCAAWACTGAGCCCTGGGGAACACCACTTGTGACCGGCCACCAACTGGATTTAACTCCATTCACCACCACTCTTTGGCCATCCAGCCAGTTTTTTACCCAGCGAAGAGTACGCCCACCCAAGCCATGAGCAGCCAGTTTCTCCAGGAGAATGCTGTGGGAGACAGTGTCAAAGGCTTTGCTGAAGTCCAGGTAAACAACATCCACAGCCTTTCCCTCATCCACTAGGCGGGTCACCTGGTCATAGAAGGAGATCAGGTTAGTCAAGCAGGACCTGCCTTTCATAAACCCACGCTGACTGGGCCTGACCACCTGGTTGTCCTGTATGTGCCATGTGATGGCACTCAAGATGATCTGCTCCATAACTTTCCCTGGCACCGAGGTCAGACTGACAGGCCTGTAGTTCTCCGGATCCTCCTTCCTGCCCTTCTTGTAGATGGGCATCACATTTGCTAACCTCCAGTCAACTGGGACCTCCCCAGTTAGCCAGGACTGCTAATAAATGATTGAAAGTGGCTTGGTGAGCACTTCCACCAGCTCCCTCTGTATCCTTGGGTGGATCCCACCTGGCCCCATAGACTTGTGTGTGTCTAAGTGGTGTAGCAGGCCGCTAACCATTTCCCCTTGGATTATGGGGGCTTCATTCTGCTCCCCATCCCTGTCTTCAGGGGGCTGGGTACCCTGAGAGCAACTGGTCTTACTATTAAAGCCTGAGGCAAAGAAGGCATTAAGTACCTCAGCCTTGTCCTCGTCCTTTGCCACTATGTTTCCCCCCACATCCAATAAAGGATGGAAATTCTCCTTAGCCCTCCTTTTGTTGCTAATGTATTTATAGAAACATTTTTATTGTCTTTTACAGCAGTAGCCAGGTTAAGTCCTAGTGGGCCTTTGGCCTTTCTAATTTTCTCCCTGCATAACCTCATGACATCCTTGTAGTCTTCCTGAGTTGTCTGCCCCTTCTTCCAAGGGTCATAAACTCTCTTTTTTTTCCTGAGTTCCAGCCAAAGCTCTCTGTTCAGCGAGGCCGGTCTTCCCTGCTGGCTCGTCTTTTGGCACATAGGGACGGCCTGCTCCTGTGTTGTTGCTAGCTACTTTTCTTCTACTGCTCTAGTCCTTTTAAGGATATGCTCATGATTTTATTCCACCAAAATAGATCTTACAAGTTACAAAGACAGAACCTCAGAGAGGTCCCTGTTCAAATGGGGTCACCCAAGTCCATTGGAATTATCTTGTCCTCCTCAATAGCAGTGAAATCAAGTCTATAATTGCTCCGTGTAAATTTTGTTTGTGTTCTGAATGCTTAGGCAGCCACTGGGGCACAGGTACACTTAAGACTTTCATAGTCTTAATACTGAGCAATGTCTGATGGCACACCCTCAATCCTGCATTAAAAAGGCAGATAAAACTTGTAGTAATTGTTATTTCTTCCTATTTGATCCATTTTTCAAACAATAATCTGTAAATGTTGGAAACTTTTCCCTTTATATTGCATACTTTGATACAGCTTGAGCAGTGCCTGTTTCCAAAAATCTTAAACTATCTAGCATGTTAGAATGGGAAGATGAAGTTAAATATCAGTTTCAGATGTAGATACTGAGGCAGAGAAGGATGATTTCCCTCTATGGTAGGCTCACGCTTCTATTTCTCTATTGACATTTAGCAATGGAGTTAGTGGAGTTAGGAGATGAGTCATCTGAAGAGGCAGCAACACATTTGATCACATTTGATTTGATTTGATTTTCACATTTGATATGTGAAAGTTCACTGTAGAAGATGCTTTGTTAAATACTGTGGTAGCCAAATTAACAGCTCTCTGCCTTTTACACACCCCATCTCCCCCCACCCCCCTTTTCATTGGATTTTCCAATGCAGGCAGAAACTACTAAGAAATTATGATGTATGACCCTAATCAGCCGGTCTTAAGTATGTCCATCAGAGAGAGGTTAGTTTAGAGAATAGATTGGTCCAGACTAGAATTATGTATTTGCAGACTGTTTCCATTGACCTCACACATTCACATACATAACTTTTCTGTGGAAGAAGAAGAAAAATGAAATTAAAATATGCATTCACAAATAAGAAAATAAAACTGTGCAAGTTCACTGTAAGACATGGACAGACTTCTCAGCAAAAAAAATACAGTAAGCAAAACAGTTATCTTTACAGAAATAAAAATTCTGATAGACATTGTGTAGTAAGCTGGGAAAAGGAAGCATATAACATTAAAAAAAAATCCATCATGAACTGGAGTACACAAAAATATCTACAAATCACAAAACATGAATTGACCTTAGGACATTCTATTAATTTGAACAACAAAGTAATAGCTACTACCTTCAACTACACAGAAAAGAGAATAAAGTGAACTTTTGCTGTAAGGTTAGCAAACTCCTTATAATAAAGTAAGCAAGATCCCATAAAGTGTTTTCTTCCGTCATCGCAAGAACTAAAATATAGAAATGTAGCAGAAAAAAAGTTAAATCTGAAGTCTTACTAGAGGTTACCTTTGACTCTTCCTCAGTGGTCCATTTATAACTGAAAAATGCAAGGAAACAGGATGCAAATCAAGAGCAGTTTACAAACTAGCTAAGTATGGTCCTGTATATACAACCATATCTCTCTGCGTAATGAGGTCTTCAACCTTGAAATATCAATAATTTTAAAAAAGAGTTTACAAATATCTATTTGCTTAGCACTTATTCATGAATAGTTTCCTAGAAATTAGCAGTTCTTTAGTCCGATATTCTTCATCCCTCTAAACCAAACGTTCTAAAAAAATCTTTAGCAAGTGTCCAAAGATTAATATACTTGTTTAGTAAAGCATTTCATTATATTACCGGAGAACAAAAAAAGAATTATATGGCTTTGTCAGCCTTCTGTTTTCCCAGTTGGTTCTGACAGTCTGGAATATTTCTTTAATAGGTGCCAATTTTCAGATGGAAGTTCGAGTCTATCCATTTGTTACTTCATATTTCACATCTCCTTTTTGTACATAGCTGTGGAGAGTGGGATTTAATAATGTCAATTTTTCTGACAAAGTGCTTTGTAATTCTGTGGAGTTTTTCCTTGCAGAAGCATGTGGAATTCTCCTCCAAAATGGTATTTGAAGAAGAAGTGATAAGTCCTGCTTAGTAATTTTTGCAGAATTAAATGTTCAATAGACCAGTAAAATTTACTTCACTGAGTGTAGACTACAATGGGGGAAACTTACAGGTCCCCTTGGAACTTTCAAATTTCAGGCCTTTGATGATCATTGACACAAACGYAGGTTTCCCTGAGTTGAGCCCCTACTGCTATTGGTACTGTGCGTGATCCTCCTTTTATTGTTATTTTGCTCACATTTGCACAGTATTCYATTATTGATTTTCATTGTTCTCTAAGGCTTTACGTCACAGTCTAGTTTATTGATTCACTTTACAGGTAAGTCTTCTAAATTGCTAGGCATTTTCACAACCTGCCCCTCTACCCTATCTACTTCTTTGCTAACTGGTATTGATTTGTAACAATGGGAAAAAACTTCATAAGGCCTTCTAGAACATTAAAGATTCTGCATCTTCTATATGACCAGTGATTGACTTTTTTCAACAGTTTTAATGTTAAAGGCAAAAAGGGGATGCCCTTGGGTTTTCCTTTAATTATTTTTTATAGGGCATTTGTGATTTTTGTTTTTAACAAAATTGTTAAAATATTTTGGTGGATGTATTAGATAAATTAGTAATAAAAGTTATAACAATTCATGCCTAGGGCTATAAAATCTGAAAGAGAGAACCAAGAGTAGTACTGACATGCATTACACTTCCCCACATTTATCTACAACCTACTAATATATTAATAAGACTGCATTTAAATCTTTTCTGTTTGAGTGGAAGCAATTTCACTCCTTTTTCTGTTGCATAAGACTGAAAAGATCTTCTAGCTTTTCCAGTCCAATCCATGTATGTTGTGGATGCTGCTATGCTTAACTGCAATTACAGCGAGCAACCATGATACACTCAAACCTACCTTCCTCTGAATTACTTTCTTTAACTGGTCATTGTTTTGCAGTATCAAAGTGTCCTATTAATAATTTGTATGTAATCTCATTGAGATCGCCTTCTTTAGGTATCACGCCAAAAGACCCCATGGCCTTGAAAACACGGTGTCTTTGCAGAAAAGTTCTCTTAGAACTTGCTCTTATAAAATGCATAAATTTTTCTCAAATAAAGTGAAAACTAATTTTATCTTCAAGATTGGGAATCAAAACTCCTCACCAGTGCTATTAGAATTGCAAATGGGATGATTTGCCTCCAAGCTAAAGAACATTGTTTGTGTTGTATTATGCCAACATTGGAGTACTGTGTAAGAGGAAGTATTTAAAAATCAGAATTAGCAGCCATTTCAATGTTAGACACTGACCTTGCAAATTTCTTAGATTTTAACTAGTGGAAGTAAGATCAAAACTTGTTCCCATATGTTTATATAAGGTATGGTCTTGTTTTGCTTTCTGGTACACTAGCAGAACTCTGTGGTTTAGAAACTATTGTGCATTTTGTCTGCTTCACAGAGATCTTTATGTTAAAGACTGCTGGAACTGAAGAATGMAAGAGAAACTCAGCAGAAGTAACCATTTTGCTTGTTGTGTAATGAGGAATGCTCAGTTAATATTAAGGCGACTATTCCAAGAGCATTTTAATGACTATAATTTGGAATACAAAGTAAAACTCCTTAGGCGTTCAAATTATYCAATATGAGAATCCTACAGTATTTAACATCTAACATATGAAATTTTTCTACATCTGTCTGAAAATGAAGTCGGCCTAGTTTCATGGTGTTAATCACTTTTATTGCATATACTACTTCACAGTATCCGATTTGTCACATAGAAGCTTGTTTTTTACATTGTATGGTAGATTCAAAATAGAAAAGAACCTTTCTTTGAAGGAGAAATGTATTAATTTCTACCAATTTAACTACCATGTAATTATCCTCTATAATACTGTGTGAAAGGTAAAAAATGATAAATGGCTGCAATAAAGAGACATCACACATGCAGAATGAAGGTTCAGAAGGGCTCATTCAACCTCCATTTTACCAGCAGTTTGTTTCAGCCACTCAGCATTGCTGATAGATTCTTAGTATAATAAATGATTAAAATAATAACTTACAGTTCAAAGGGACTGAAAAGAGACTGTAAAAAAAAGGACACTTGCCTCAAAACTGTGGTGAGATTTCTGGCTGTGGAACACTTAGCAAAATACAAATAGTTATTAATAGTTATTAATAAATAAAAATTATTTTCCATATTGTAAAATAATTACCATCTTCCTTTTTCTAAAAAGACAAATGCCACCCATACATTTTGTTTCAGCTCATATCTTGTAAATGGCATGGACCATTTAAACCACAAATATAGTTCTGTTTTTCATAAAGAATTATACTTGTGAGAATCAATTACTGTAACAATGATACAGGATTTTTTTTCTTGCCCTCCTTGTCTCTCTCCACCACCTTGTGTAACAAGCAGTGGAAAACATAATTATCTTGAACTCTTCTATGATTTACAAGAAATTTCCATTCATCCAGGTTAAGTACTTGATTTGYAGTTGGGCAAGGGAAGAGATACAGATAAAGATGAATGAGAACTGTTAATTTAGAACTGTTGGCACCATGGAGATCCTAAGTATGCCACTACTGGTTAAAGAGAATGAACATTATTTATGCTGAGCTTAGTGGCCCCTAAGTCCTGCTCTGTAGGGAGGGTGACCTCTTTAATGCTATAATAAGGTGGATGGGAGTTTCAGGAGGCATAGACCCACCAATGTTGGGGGTGAACTGCTGGAGCTTCACATCCTTCCTTAGGAGCAAGATGATTTAGTCCAGCCTTGTGCGCAGAGGAGGAGCCATCCTTCAGGAGCGCTCTCTCTCAGGTTGAAATTTAGCTCCTCAGTGAGGGGGGCACGTAGCAGTTGGTGCCATTGCCACCAGCTTCTGCTGCTGCAAGCAATAGCCCCTGACAGCAGCATGTCCTGCTTTCTCTGTGGCCAGTTGGGCAAACAGTGAAGCCCTCCTTCTCCTGCTGCAAGGGCTGACTGCTTACCATTGCATGTCTGGGCTGAAACAGGGATTTGCTATTCTAGGAATCACCAAGCAGCTAGATTGTGAGGAGCGTTTCAAACTGTTTTGTGGCTCCTTATTTCAAGGGAGAAGGTCACTTTTGCCTGTACCTGTGCTTTCCCTTTTGATTTGGCTATAATGACTAAGAAAGAAGTGTCAGTGGGGACAGCACAATTCATCTTTTCTGTACAGCTAGAAACCCAGCTATACTGCTTCCAGCTGCATGGAGGGAAAAGCAAGCAACTTCTCTTGGGTTATACTCTTCCCCATAGTACCTTATGTGAAATAAATGTTCAGTGACCAGTTGAAATTATTTCTCTCCATACCTGAAAACCTAGGATAAATGTTTCACCCTCATAGTTTTCACTTTTGCTGTTGCCAACATGCATCTTTTTCACTTCACTTAGTGTTGCTTTGGTCATTACATCATTGGTATGAACTGTGAGTGTCAACTAAAGGGCACTATGTCTCTTTGAAGCACAGTATCTTCCCATTGTCACGTCTGTTTACCTCTAACAGCCATGAAAATTTTATTTTTCCCCCAAGTCACTAAATGACCTTGTTTGGGGAAAAAAAAAGTTGGAGCTTAAAGGTTATTTTTTACATGCCTGTTCTATAACTTAGTCTATCTAGTAAGTATGCATGAGCCCATTTTGGCCAATAAGGCGTATGTTTGGTAATCCATGTTGTGTGCTGTGGAGTTAAGGTTCATTGGCATGTGTCTGATATGGTGGCATTACATATGAATGGTGAAGAAATGATAGATGGTGTTGTCAGAAATAACTAGTGCTTTAGGGAATACTGTAGCATTTTTATTTTTAGAAATTTTTCACTTAAACTTCTGGAAGGGAGATAAGAGCCTACTTCTGAAACTCTGTCTCAAGGCTTATCTTCCACATACCTGGCTAGACTCAAAGGGATTATTCATAAGATTAAGGATCTGCAGAATTTGCTTTACATTAATTTGAGTGGCAAATAACTAGAAAAAGCAAATTGTTTTCTCCACAAAAATATCTTGGGTTTCTGAGCCTGTGCATTGCTGAACTTGTATTATGAAATGATAAATTCTCTTAAATACCAGATAATTAGATGCTGAGTGCTGTTTATTCCCTCGTGACAGAGCCTAGCCTTCTATTGGCCATTCCTGTATTGTATCGTCACAATAACTTTCCAGTGTGATAACTTAACAGTGTGACATTATTTTTTCTATTATCTTCTAGACAGTTCAAAACACTGTCCTGTTTGGAAGAGAAATCTCTAATTGCTAAACATAACTTACTCTACAAAGGAGGTTCTCCAGTGAAACTCAAGAAACTGGCCTCTGAAGGAGCTGCTCCTATCACCCTTTAAATAAAGATGACACTCTGCATCTGTTCTTTGATAGTTTGGACTATAAAGTAGTACCAGTTTCATAAGCTTCAGTTCTAAAGCAGCCCCATTCAAATGTTCAGGACTAACTAGGCTGTTTCTCAAGCCAGAAATACTAGATCTTTGTGCATTTCTATAAATGTGTGGCAATGCAGATTTTCAGTTGATTATTACATAATTTCAGCAGAATTTTTTGAAACATGTTAATGAGACCTGAAGACATAAAATATCTTTGGTTTATAAGAGTAATGTGGGTGATATATATATATATATATATATATATATATATAAAAAATTTTTACTCCTGTGCTCCTTCACATATATTTTTATCCTGGTTTCTGTCTACAAAGCAAGCAAGTTTATGCTTGCCTTGTAATCAGTTTCTCTTCCTCAGTAAATGCCCTTTTAAGAAAGTAAATAAGGTCATGTTAAGCACTTATGGAATCAAAGTGTCCCCAACAATAATTTGTACAGTTTGTACTTTGTGTCTTAACCTTTAACAGTTGTTCAGCTTAACCTAAACTAGTTATAAAAGTTCTTTAAAGGTTTATGATTTATAGCTTAAAGTTAAGGTCTTCTAGCTTATAGCTTTTCCTTAAAGAATATAACCAGAATTAATATAAACCAGGTTAATATTGACTAAAGTTCTCACAACATCTAGTGAAATGTTTTAACTAAACTCCTTCCAAGTTATACTTTCGTGTAGACCAGTGTGGTTTAGTACAACGAGTTATCAGACCCTGCAGCCCCCTAAGCTGATGGATTGTTACTATCAGACATGTAACAGCAGGTAGCTATCGAGTGGTTGACTTATATTAGCCATTGGATCTGTGCTAGGGCCAACAGAGTTATCTGAAAAGCTGAAAGACTTGTTCAAGTAGCAGACATACCCAAGTTAGGTTAATGGGGTCCTACAATAAAAAGATCTAGGAGCAGGTTAAGTTTGTTATTTTTTATAGCAAAGCAAGGAAGTGAGGAGGGTAAACTTTGACCATATGCAGTACTTAAGGAATTTTACCTGCTTTTGGTGAAAATGGAATAATTTCTTTGTTTGTGATCCTGAAGCTTAATTTTAACAATGTTTGAGACTTGATTATCAAAGTGGTTACTTTGGATTAATTTAGTATTCAGCTTGATAGAAGACAAGAGGAGTCTCACTTAATCTACTGGGCCATCTGATGACCAAACTTTACTGAATTTGGAACCACTCCATCAATGTCTTATGGGCTGTTAAAATTTACATTGAGCTTGGCATTAGATATGGACAGCTGGCTAACAGGAAAATACAGGAGCAATTGCCTACTAAGAGCAAACCTTTCTAAAGCCAAATTACTTGGTAAAACAACTAAAATAGCTCTTAGGGAAAAGCCCTAAAGGATTTAACATGACTTAAACCAATAATGTTCTACAGAAATTACTCTTATTAACCTGTAGAACTGAATACAAAGCACTGTCCTGTCTGTTGCAGTTTTTAACCATATGCTTAGTATTCTATAGAGAAAAAAGTAGGATTTTATCTCAAATTACATAAGGTTGTCCAAAAAACTTCATAAAAGTAGTAATTTTCTTGCTAACATTAGTTGTGTCTTTCTGCAAGTATATTTCCTGTTTAGGGAAAAAGAAAAAGGAAAGAAGAAACTGAAGAAAGAAACTGCTATTTATTTAAACTACYGAGTTTTTAGGCAAAGCTAATAAAAAGACCATCCTCTGAGACTGTCTCTTGATCCCCATTGAAAGACTCTATTTTTAATTACCAATAATTTTATCAGGAGTTAGCTGTTTTGATTGAAATGTTCCTTGCAAGATATTTGCATGAGGTTGTCTTTGAAAATATGACAGTCAAAATGGTTCACCAGTTTCTCCAGTAGCAGCAAAAATTATACTGTTTCTCAATGGCACACAAGTTAACTTGGAGAAAAAAAACCCTAAAAGCTRGTAAGTGTGGAAGAATTTGAGATGGTAGCAGGAAGAGAAGACTTTAGTGAGGGTAAGGAAGATGGAAGCAAGAATTGAGGAGCAATCTGGGACTAAYTGGATAAAGCCTGGAGTGAGAACAGGGCCTACAAACTTAGTCCTATATTCTGGACATGGGTCCYGTGACAATCTAGTGTTTGTTCCTACAGTGAAGTGTGCCCTAGTACCAACACACCACAGAGTCAAATGAAGTTTGTATCATCTGTTACATCATAACTACAAGTCTTGACCTCAAAACCATAGAAATTACCTTTCTGTGGTTTCTTTGGGTTTTTTTTGTGTGTATGTGTGTTGTGTGAGTATGTAATAAATATCTAAGACTGAAAATTATTGTTGTGACAAAGGTCAAAATGAGGTTTAGGTCCCCATGGAACATAAAATAAGTGAAAAAGCTTGCTTCAATRTAAGATGCTTTTACTGGCTTTGGCTTATTTTTTGTGAGTCTCTGTTCATACAAGGAGAAGTGCATAGAATATTCTGAAAATTACAAAAAGCTTCGCCATGAACAATCTCATGATACTACTTTTAAGCAGTAGCAGTCATATTTCCCCTGTCTTGTAGGAAAGGAAACTGAGATCCACAGTAAATAGAAACCTGATTATGCAAGTGATATTGAAGATCTCTATAGCATACATATCTTGAGATATCTGCCTATCTCTTCCCATGGGCTGAGASAGAACTGTGTTTGCACAGAAACAAGAAAATCAAACAAAATGTCAGTTTAAGTACATGTCATGCTAACCCAATCTGGATGCCCAACTTTTAGATTGAATACTCAATTATTTGAGAAACTATTCTTGTTATTTATGAAGGGTTAAGATGGGGTTTTGTGGCAGAGCACAAAGGGAAATGAAGTGTCCTAATTCCTAGTCCCATGTTACTACCACAGATTCATCTTGTAGTATGAGTTATAACTGAATTATGAGAACAATTTCAATTGTTGTTGTCCACTCAGAATGAACAGTCTCCTTCGTATACTCTCTTGTTAAACAATGGATTTAAACTTCATTGTCATTGTCTATGGCAAAGGTCTTCTCTGCAATCATTTGTTCAGCTCTTTTCAGAGAAAGTATGAGAAAATCCTTTTATGAAAGAGAAGTCTAACAAAGAGACTGGTAACAATACCAGTTCATTTCAAAGGGAAAGAGTGGAAAAGCCACTATTTTTTTTTTTTTCTTTCTTTTTTTGCCTTATAGTTAGGGCAAAAAGGATATTCTGGCTGTTGTGTGTGCTTTGACGTTGTTGCTGTGCTGTATTCAGAGACTTGATTACATTTCACATTCTCTGAGATTTGTTTTTTGGTAACATTAAATAGCAGTTAAATCAAAGGACCAAAACACAAGTGATAGCCAACTATGGAATCCTTAGACCTCTTTTGTACTATGAATTTAAGGTCTCATTTAGACTTTGCTAGATCATATATATAAATCACTACTCTGAAAAGGAGTCTAGCTGGTCTACCTTGCATACCACGGTGATGGAAGCAAGTGTAACATGTACATTTTATACGCCATTTGTGGTTCATTTTTGTGCCAGGCTTCTGAACACTGGCTTGTATGGCTATATTTAGCCTTGTAGAATAAGGACTTGAAAGCTCACTGATTTATCACCAGTCAGTCCTCAAGAGAGCAATGTGAATGTTTGATTTTGCTGATGTCACTGGCTGAGGGCCTATCTACATGACAAAGTTCTTTATTTACTTCCATTAATGAGATGGCACATATCTCTTATCTTTATGTGATAGGAGAGGGGACAGAAGGTTTACGTTCTTTGACACAAAGACAATAAAGCCAGATGTCAAAAGAAGGACTGAGTGAGGGGAGAACATGAAATAAGATGACAAAATATATCTGCTGTCTTGCCCAGAAAGAGGTGATGAGATTAACTAAGCACAATGAGCTGAAGGGGTGGGAAGACAAAGATTAGGGCTGGTAGCGGAGGTAGCTAGAAGGCTGAGGATTTCTATGGAAATGAGATAATTAACCTTAAGGCCACTCATTGTGCCATGAGGTCCCTTTCAAACAGAAGGCTCCTGTTCTAGTGACTTTGAAGACACTGGTATTGTTCCCAAGTACTTAAAAACTAAGACAGCACCTGTCAGGAGAGAAAGAGAGATACTATGTAGACATTTAACATATCAAACCATTTGTTAAAAAAGAACAAGTCATCAGGAACAGCAACAGTAAATGGAAGGTAATCCCTTAATCTAGCTGTCCTTGTTTTGGCTCGGACAGAGTTAATTTTCTTCCTAGTAGCTGGTATAGTACTGTGTTTTGGATTTAGGATGAGAATAATGTTGATAAGACACTGATGTTTCAGTTGTTGCTGAGCAGTGCTTACACTAAGTCAAGGACTTTTCAGCTTCTCATACTGCCCTGCCAGCGAGGAGGATGGAGGTGCACAAGAAGCTGGGAGGGGACACAGCCGGGACAGCTGACCGAAACTGGCCAAAGGGATATTCCATACCATATGACATCATGCTGAACAAAAAACTGGGGAGGTTGGCCGGGGGGGGGTGCAGCCGCAGCTCGGGAACTGGCTGGGCATTGGTCAGCAGGTGGTGAGCAATTGCATTGTGCATCACTTGTTTTGTATGTTCTTTTACCATTATTATTATTTTCCCTTCCTTTTCTGTCCTATTAAATTGTCTTTATCTCAACCCACAAGTTTTACCTTTTTTCCCATTCTCTCCCCCATCCCACTGGGGGGAGTGAGGGAACAGCTGTGTGGTCTTTAGCTGCCTGCTGGGTTAAACCACAACAGTCCTTTTTGGCAACAGGCACTGCGGCTACTCCAACCGTCATGACAGGCACTGCAGCTGAACCAGAGAACCAACCCATGACGGTATCAGTTGCCCCTATACACAAGAAGAAATATTGGATGCAAAAGTCAGCTCGTTTAGTAAGGGAAGGAACTCCTACTAAGAATGGGAAGGAGGAAGGAGTGGATGAGGCAGGCTACTCCAGGGCCATCAAGAGAACAGGAGGAGGAAGAGACAGAACTCATAAATGAGACGGTAACCACCCAATCCCTACCCCTGAGTGAGCTGTGAGATATGTGAAAAGTTTTCAGCCATCGTCCAGGCGAGCACATTGTCACCTGGCTGCTCCGATGCTGGGATAATGGGGCCAGTGGCCTGGAATTGGAGGGTAGGGAAGCCAAGCAGCTGGGATCCCTTTCTAGGGAAGGGGGCATTGACAAAGCGATWGGAAAAGGGGCACAAGTCCTCAGCCTCTGGAGGTGACGCCTGTCAGGCATGAAGGAAAGGTATCCCCTCAAGGAAGATGTTATATATTGCCCAGGCAAATGGACCACTATGGAAAGAGGTATCCAGTACCTGAGAGAATTAGCCATGCTGGACGTGGTTTATAGTGACCTGAACAACGAGCAAGTATCCAAAGATCCAGATGAAGTCCAGTGCACACAACAGATGTGGTGGAAGTTGGTATGGAGCGCACCAGTGTCATATGCCAGTTTCTTGGCAATACTGTCCTGGAAAGAGGAAGAAGCACCAACGGTGGATGAAGCAGTTAGCAAACTCTGGGAATACAAAGAAAGTCTCTCTTCCTCCCTTGTCTCAGCTGTGCAGAAACTGTCCCGGGAGGTCCAGCAACTCGAAGAGGATAGGTCCTACCCTCCACCTGTATGGACCAGTATCTCAGCTATTAGGAGTCAGCGTTCTTTGGCCTAAGAGAGAGGATATAGAAGGTACACACCACAGGGCACCCTGTGGTTTTACCCAACAATCACACAAGGAGGTTCTCCCAGGAAAATTGCTGCTCTAGTTTCCAGAAAACACCTGTCTCATGACGGTCCAGTTTCCAGTGAACAGTTCCCAGACAGAGTAGAAGGGCTGATCTTACTCCTGATTGCAATGAAGGAATTCTTGACTCATATTTAGAAGTAAGTAAAGAATACTATGACCAGGACTAGAGCGGCCAGGTGGAGGAAAGCGACAACTGGGTTTACTGGACTGTGTGGATTCTATGGCCTAGCACATCAGATTCACAGAAGTATAAGGCTCTCGTAGACACTGGTGCAAAGTGTACCCTAATGCCATCAAGCTGTAAAGGGGCAGAACCCATTTGTATTTCTGGAGTAACAGGGGGATCCCAAGAGCTGACTGTATTGGAGGCCAAAGTGAACCTAACCGGGAATGAGTGGCAAAAGCACCCCATTGTGACTGGCCCAGAGGCTCCRTGCATCCYTGGCATAGACTRYCTCAGGAGAGGGTATTTCAAGGACCCAAAAGGGTACCGSTGGGCTTTTGGTGTAGCTGCCTTGGAGACAGAGGAAATTAAACAGTTGTCTACTTTGCCCGGTCTCTCAAAGGACCCTTCTGTTGTGGGGTTACTGAGGGTTGAGGAAAAACAGGTGCCGATCGGTACCACAACGGTGCACCGGCGGCAATATTGCACCAACCGAGACTCCCTGATTCCCATCCATAAGCTGATTTGTTGACTGGAGAGCCAAGGAGTGATCGGCAAGATTCGCTCACCTTTTAACAGTCCCATACGGCCAGTGTGAAAGTCTAATGGAGACTAACTTGGCCTGAATGAAGTCACATTGCCATTGAGTGCTGCCGTGCCGGACATGCTAGAACTTCAATACGAACTGGAGTCAAAGGCAGCCAAGTGGTATGCCACCATTGATATCGCTAATGCGTTTTTCTCAATCCCTTTGGCAGCAGGGTGCAGGCCACAGTTTGCTTTCACTTGGAGGGGCGTCCAGTACACCTGGAATCGACTGCCCCAGGGGTGGAAACACAGCCCCACCATTTGCCATGGACTGATCCACACCGCACTGGAACAGGGTGAGTCTCCGGAACACCTGCAATACATTGATGACATCATCGTGTGGGGCAACACAGCAGAAGAAGTTTTTCAGAAAGGGRAGAAAATAGTCCACATCCTTCTGAAGGCCGGTTTTGCCATAAAACAAAGTAAGGTCAAGGGACCTGCACAGGAGATCCAGTTTTTAGGAATAAAATGGCAGGACGGATGTCATCAGATCCCAATGGATGTGATCAATAAAATAACAGCCATGTCTCYACCAACTAGCAAAAAGGAAACACAAGCCTTCTTARGCGTTGTGGGTTTCTGGAGAATGCATATTCCAAATTATAGTCAGATCGTAAGCCTTCTCTATCAAGTGACCCGGAAGAAGAACGATTTCAAATGGGGCCCTGAGCAACAACAAGCCTTTGAACAAATTAAA
>JAYKAV010002900.1:608761-679467 GCA_035582835.1 Phoebastria nigripes | reverse complement strand
GATGCTCACGTACCCAAGGGTCGGGCCACTGAAGAACATCAAAACAACCAGCAGGTGGATCAGGCTGCTAAGATGGCTCAGGTGTATCTGGACTGGCAACATAAGGGTGAATTATTTACAGCTCGGTGGGCCCATAACACTTCAGGCCATCAAGGAAGAGATGCAACATATAGATGGGCTCGAGATGGAGGGGTGGACTTGACCATGGACACTATTGCACRGGTTATCCATGAATGTGAAACATGCGCTGCAATCAAGCAAGCCAAGCGAGTAAAGCCTCTCTGGTATGGAGGACAGTRGCTGAAATATAAATATGGGGAGGCCTCACAGGCTGATTATATCACGCTCCCACAAACCCACCAAGGCAAGCGCTATGTGCTCACCATGGTGGAAGCAACCACCGGATGGCTGGAAACATATCCYRTRCCCCATGCCACTGCCCGGAACACTATCCTGGGCCTTGAAAAGCAAGTCTTATGGCGACATGGCACCCCAGAAAGAGCTGAGTCAGACAACAGGACCCATTTCTGAAACACCCTCATAGACACCTGGGCCAAAGAGCACGACATTGAGTGGGTATATCACATCCCCTATCATGCACCAGCCTTCAGGAAAATCAAATGATACAATGGACTGCTAAAGACTACATTGAGAGCAATGGGTGGTAGGACGTTCAAACATTGGGACACATATTTGGCAAAAGCCACCTGGTTAGTCAACACCATGGGATCTGTTAATCGAGCTGGCCCTGCCCAGTCACAACTTTTACGTACTGTAGATGGGGTTAAAGTCCCTGTAGTGCACATAAAAAATATGCTGGGGAAGACAGTCTGGGTTAGTCCTGCCTCAGGCAAGGGAAAACCCATTCGTGGGATTGCTTTTGCTCAAGGACCTGGGTGCACTTGGTGGGTAATGCGAAAGGATGGGGAAKKCCGATGTGTACCTCAAGGAGATTTAATTCTGGGTGAAAATAGCTAATGAACTGAATTGTATGATGTTAACTGCTATATAATACTGTATATCACCACTTCTGTGGTTACTATATGCCATATCAATGTTATTGCAGTAAGAATCACCCAGATTAATGAAGAAAGAACTCTGATGAAACCGAGCAAAGTGCAGCGATGATAGAACCAGACAAGCGCAGCAGTGATGGAACCAGAATTGGCTTCAGCGTGCAACAATCCAACACTACACACCATCTCTCCTGCCCTGAAAGACTATTATGACAGATGGAGCCCAAAGTCATGGACTAAATGAACTCAATGGACACTTTAGAGGGATGGCCCATAGACTTAGGGAATGATAGCTGTGTATATATATCAAAAGAGAGGAAAGGYGGTGGTGGTTAATTGGGATGTATTGGAAAGTGTGGGACCTGGGCATGACATGGATGGTATGGAATAAGGGGTGGATACTGTCCTGGTTTCGGCTGGGATAGAGTTAATTTTCTTCCTAGTAACTGGTATAGTGCTATGTTTTGGATTTAGGATGAGAATAATGTTGATAAGACACTGATGTTTCAGTTGTTGCTGAGCAGTGCTTACACTAAGTCAAGGACTTTTCAGCTTCTCATACTGCCCTGCCAGCGAGGAGGATGGAGGTGCACAAGAAGCTGGGAGGGGACACAGCTGGGACAGCTGACTGAAACTGGCCAAAGGGATATTCCATACCATATGACGTCATGCTGAACAAAAAACTGGGGAGGTTGGCYGGGGGGGGGTGCAGCTGCTGCTCGGGAACTGGCTGGGCATCACTCAGCAGGTGGTGAGCAACTGCATTGTGCATCTGTTCTGGTTTAACCTGGCAGGCAGCCAAACACCACACAGATGCTTGCTCACTCTTCCCCCCACCACTGGGATGGGGGAGAGAATTGGAAAAAAAAGTAAAATTYGAGGATTGAGATAAAGACAGTTTCATAAAATAGAAAAGGAAGGAGGGAAAATAATTTTTCCTGGACCTCTAGGTCACATAACAAGTTGCCTGTGCATGTTTCATGGTAGCGTTGATTGAAGGGACACAATGATTATGGCTGACCAGAAAGGTAAGCCCCCTTTACTCCATTATGTCCTAAGACAGGCGCTGTCCAGCTATTTTCTGATGTGGCTAATTGATCTGCCTCTCCCCTGTTATTTTTAATTAGTATGTAGCAGTTGTCTTTGCCAGCCAACCCATGTTTCTGTAACAAAAGCAGAAAACATTCCTGATCCATTAATCATGKTTTTTTTTGTGGGACTGTGTATTGGGTCTGTCTGGGATGGAGCTAACCTTCCCCACAGCGGCCCTTATAGTGCTATGGTTCGTATTTGTAACTAGAATGGTGTTGATAACACACCAATATTTTGGCTGCTGTTGAGCAGTGCTCGCACGGCATCAAGGCTCTCTCCAACCCTCCCCAAGCCAAGGTTAACGCACCACAGACTGAGAATGGAAAAACTCATCTCAGGCAATATGGCAGTACAAACATCTAGGCTGGGTAATTTTTCTGTTGATAAATACAATTACTAATATTTTTCAGCAGTTGTGTTTGCTTGTGGAGAAATATTGGAGCAATTCTACCCATATGAAGTGYTAATGAGGGACAGTACTGCCCAGCAGCATCTCGGTCCCAGCAGATGGGGATCATCTTTTATTTGTGCATGAAACTCTGAGTTTATTTTTCCTTTTATTGCTTTTTTTAGTCCTTGCTCAACTATTGTTTTTTGTTCTCTAATATATTGTAGAGAGGGGAAGGACCACCAGTGTGCTCTAACATTGTCCAGGCTGTATTTTGGATATGTTTTCCTATCTACTTATGCTTTTTAAAGCTGCCTAACGGCCTGATATCTATGGTAACTCATCAGTGAAATAATATTTCAGAAAGATTTATATTATGCAGCAGAATGCATCTGAAGCAACAAATACATTCAGTTTTGAGTTTATTTGTATTTTTAAATTGGCCTAGAGATTTTTTTTTTTTCCGACCTAATAAACAGCATATTTCCATGGTTGAAAAATAAGTTACTAAACTACTGACAGACCTCAAAAAATAACACTGCTAGTTAGGACTGCTTCAGCTGTAATGTTTTAAGTAATAATCTTTGCAATCTAAGGAGAAATTGCACTGACTACACTACATGAACTTAACCCAAATAAATCAGAACATATTTGTTCATACTATAATTTCACATTTATGTGTTTTCAGCTTACACGATGCACAGAAAAGACTGACCTCCAAAGGATGCAAAAAGATGTGGTGTTAATCACTATCTTCCTGCCTTGAAAAATGGTGGGAGGGCCAATCTCATTTAAGCAACATGAATGCTACAGGTTCCTGAAATTTAAAAACTGGACTTTAATTCAGATATAATACAAATATTTAGGACAGAGGGAAATATAAAGCATGTTTGCTGTTCAAAATGAATCCGTTTAAGCCATAATGAGTATCTATTTATTTAGCATCAATTTTTGATTGAACAGTAAACAATGACTCAAAATTCTTCTTACAGGATTCCTAGGGGTTTCATGCTATAAAAATTAACAAGTTGCCAAAAGGATAAAATGCTTGCTCAAGTCTCCTTCAAAGGATAGAATATAGGTTCCTTGTAAATGTCTTTGTAAGGGAATGAAGAGCCTTGTTCTTCATGATACAGGAGGAGGTSATTCCCAAGTCTACCCTCTCTGTCCCTGGGGAAATGAAAAGATCTACCAAGATGTTTGTCTCCTGGGATCTCTGGGTGGTGCAAGACAGTAAGGCAACCTTTTCTGATTAAAAGACTTGGTTCTTGTGCCTTTTCTGAGAAAAGGGTAACGTTGAGTCAGAGATGAGAATTGGAGAACCCCATACCCTCTGCCTCTGTGTCTGATTAGACATTGACATTTCTTCTGCTTGAAACTGGCTCAAGCATGCCAACAGCCAAATTAATTCTTTCATGCTTTATAGAAAGCCTCTCATCTCATCTGTACTACTGTATGCACAGAGTAACTCCACTGGAAATACACTGGTGTCTCAGAGGTTAAAAWGTTTTTAATTAATCTGATCACTATTAGTGCCTGTAACTTACATAAATTGCCAAATGTCAGCTTGCATGGCTTCTGTGAGACTGCATCTCAGCGAAGGAATGAAAGGTGGATAATTTAATAATGGATTGCACAGGATACGGTAGACAGTGAACCCAAGTACATAGACTATTACTTTGATGAGGTACTTTGGGTTTACATGCAATCAGTCTTCTGTAACACTAAAGCAACGCACAGGATTTAAATTTCCTAAACCATGTAAAATGGCTTTAGCGTAAGACCTTACCTCCCTGGGATTATTTTCCTTAAACTTTTGTTTTGTTCGCATATACCTATACTGGCATCAAAACCAATTCAATCACTCATTTTTCTAATGGGCGTGGCTACTGCGTTGTTAATCCAGTGACAAAATGTAGCCAGGAAACCCCCAAGTGAGAAATCTAATGCCTCCAGTCCCTTCTTCTATCACCAGTAAGAACTGACCTGACATTTTCTGAAATGTGGTTGGAATGGTTACCTTCATATTACAGGGATTTAGCATCAAAAAAGCTAATCTGCTTGTTTTAATTATTTATTTTTAACCACCTGTCATGTCTGAAACAACAAGCACTTTTCTTTGGAAAAACATAAATCAGAGTGAAGTCATCTGACTATACAAGTACGTAACAATATTGGTGTGGGCTGAACAAGTTGCATGACTTCAGTATCAGAAGAATGTAGAAATGTTTAAATGCATACATCTCAGGTGCCAGCGGTCCTGAAGAATAATAATCGTCCTGGGGAGCAGCTCTGAATGAAGATGAAGGAGCTCATGTTGGGCTTCTCAGAGGTTTGAAGTAAGGTATGATTCACTGGCCTCCTAAGAGAGACTGTGGAGCTAGGCTGGGGTGCTTACAGTGCCAGATGTTCATGAAAAAGTCAAGGTTGCCACATGTGGCTGCCCTTGTAGAGAGGAGGGGTTGGTCTTTCTGCTTGACAGCAACTTTCCCCTTGCATGTTTCAGGTGAGCCACAGAATTTTTCCATAGAAAGGAAGGAAGAGAGAGAGAGAGACTTCACAAAGACTGGTAAATTGGAGGCTGCTCCATATTCTATTATTATCAACACTGTAAGGTGTTTGGATAGTTTCTACATCATAATACTGTTATTCTAATATATAATAATTTCCTTATTAAATAAGATTATTGTATTCTATGGTATTATTTCAGCTTAAATACAAGTGCAAAATAATTTTCTTTACTAAGCCCTTTTGCCTTTCAACTTATTTTCCGGTCACACAGTTAAACATCATGGAGAAAACACATGTAAACTGCAATTTGTAGAGGCTGATCATTTCTGAATGTAAAGACATTAATAGAAAGCTTAACAGATTTGTAGCCACATCCTAACAAAAGGTAAAACTTCTATAAAACTGTTCTTGAAGTCACCTTCTACGGCCTTCCTTCATGTTACCTTGAACCATAAAAAATGATGAGCACTTGTCAAGAGAGGCAGTCAATGAGCCAGGAGCACTATACCTCCAGTAGTATCACTCTTATCATATACTTGTCTTGGGTGCTAGACAGGAACAGTAACAGAAAATCAAAAACATTCCCCAAGAAAACACTCCCTMATAAGCTGTGCTATACTTCTACAGGATAACATTTTATTCCATGACTACCTAAGTTTTCTGCAGATTAGTGTGGTTAAAATACACGTGTGGCTAGTAATTTTTTGTAGTTAGAAAGGGAATAGCTAGTTCTGCCCAACAATATTTAGTCCAGCACAGGAGGGGCACTTTTGGGCATACCCCAAGATCCTGGTTACCTTTACTGTGGATCCAGTTTCACATGAGAGCATAGTGCAGCTCCCTTCTGCATCCAGGCTTCCTTCCTACAGATACCAGGGCACAGAGGAGGTGGAGCTGTACATGCCTTAGTCTACCTCCAGCATGTAGGCAATGTGAACATCTGAACTTGGCCATTGAAAAGAGTTCCCAGGCCCCACCTTTTGGATTTAACTTTAATATTTTGCAGTCAAGCTCAGCTTTTGCACTTGAACCCAAAGCAACATCTTTATGTGCATCCAGAGCCCAAAGACAGTACTTTCATCATAAACCCGCATCATTTCAAAGTGAGCAAGCATGTCCTATTCATCTCCTCTTTACTGTCCCATCTCCTGTGGCCCCAGAAATGAGTTTCCAACTCCCCACTGATGTCTGCTGATAARAGACAGAGTATGAGCAACATGAAAAAATCGTGAGCTCCATTTTAAATCAGCATCTCTGAACTTCGCTAATCGCAAAGTGTAGGATCTATCGCACTGCAGATTTATAGGCTGTGTTGGGATTTTGCTGATAAAGATCACAAAAGTTTTAAAATGGTGTGATTGCTATTTGTTGATATACAAAGTACGGTGTCATTTCGGAAGTCTGAAAAGTTTTGTAAAGCACGTGTTTACATGCCATGCAGTTAGCATTCAGTGAAGAGAAGGCCCAAATAAGAATCGAGCTGTCTGTTCCTATTATACTGGGATCACAACTCACAGGGTTGGATTTCTTCATCCTTATATCAGTTTTATAGCAACATAACTCCACTGATTTTTATTGGTTACTCGCACGTGAAAGGAATGAGATGTAGCTCTGTAAAGTATTTTGTAAGGCAAGGTCTTGGCTCTCCTCTACCTTGCATGCAAACTGCTCAAACAGAAACAGTCTGAAGTCAGTATAAAAACAGCAAAACAGTCACTTTTCCACACAGCCTGAAAGCTAATCACAATGAGCTGAGGTGAAAGCCAGAGGTGGCTCTTTGGAAGCCACTCCTTTAAAGGGATAAATCTTCCCTCAGTTTTTTATTTTGTTCACTTTTTTTGAAATGCAAAATGCTCCTTTAAAGAGTTTTAAGGAAAAGAAAAAAACCTATAACTCCTACTTTGCTCTGAGCAGATTTTGAAATTGAACAGAAGAAACAAAAATCTAGATATTCACTTAATATTAACAAGTTTATTCTTTGTTCCCTTGCTGGTGAAAAATCGGTGATGTCTTTTGTCCAGAAATTAATTCTTCTACAGAAAATAAAATTGATTTACATATATCCCTGGTTGTTCTGAAGTGTCTAAAGGGGTCACTTCAAAGTTTAAAAAAAGCTGAAAATGAAAACAGGAACTGAAGTCTACCAATGTGATTCAGGAGTGCTAACAAAAGTCAGGTGGATCGAACTCTTCTGAAGTCAATGCGCTTGTCTTTACTGCCAGAGTCAACACAACCATACAATAGGAAACCAACTGTTTAATATCTCTCTCTGGAATAAAGGAACTCCGCTTTGGTTAGCTTTAACCTTTGTGAGATTTCAGTTCAGATCTGCTTTAACTCAAAAGGCTTGAACTGGAAAGGACAGATGTCTGTTTGACAGAGTGATAGCAGGCTGGAATCTGACATTTTCCCAGCCCTGTAGCATTCAAGTTGCAGCACCTTGTCATTCAAATCTCCCTGATATTCAGCCAACTCTTGCTTTATTATTTGTTTCTCTGAGAGTTGATTAAAGTTTGAACAGTGAGGTGCAGGAAGATGCCGCCTGACTTTTCACCTTACCACTTGGTGAATTCTGCTTCTGATGTCCAGTTGTCAGAAACTGTACAGCCAACCACAGTCCAGATGTAATGAGAGGTGATTTTCTAAATACTGCTCCAAACCCAAATTTTGGCACAAGAAAACACTAACTAACTTCTTAAATATTTATAATACAGACAGAATAAATATGAAGTAAAGGAACAAGTAGATTTTTTAATGACTTTCTGCTCTGGTGGGGGGGGAAAGCTATTGAAAACAATACCCTTGCTAGCTGTACTCTTTTAGAAAAGCATCAGTGTCTAGGCAGTATAGCTTATGGCTTTGAGGCTGTGGGAAGGGACTACTGATATTTATTATTTAAATATGAGCTATCTCAAAATATAAAAAAATACAAAAGAGAAAGCCCTAAAATCAAGGGAGCTATGGTATTTTGAGGATCAGCCCGTAGCATTAACTGTGGTGTCACTTATGCTGAGGTAATGCCACAGACAGCTTTTGTACTGTGATTTAAATGTAAAACTATCAGCTGTAGCTACTACATAAGTGTATCAGATATTGCAGGGTAGATGAGAAAGGTGCATTTAATTTTTAATAACATTATCAGCCTGCTGTGGTGTGTATTTAGCCAAACTACAGAGACAGTGTTGCATCAAACTGTGTGCAGCCTAGTAGCATCTAGCACAATTCATAGTAGGTTTGTGTTATGTTTCAACTGGTAGCAAGTTTCCTGTAAACCTTGTTCATCTCTTGCTTCTTATTTTTATGAGCAGTTGCAGGAGGCGCAGATGTGTGGCTTGGGTTGTAGCATCATAGATGGCCAGGTGACACCAAGTTTTGAATTCATATTTCCTCAGGCTGAGTAGATCCACCTTAAGTGTTTTCCTCAGTGACCAACTGAAGTTCAGATTGTGATTAACTGCATTAACTGTGGATTAATTCACAAACAAGACAGAAGGGAAGCTGGTGACACCAGGGAAGTATGTAGAGAAAGGTATTTTTGTCCCTTTTTTTTAATGATTTCTTTGTCCTCAAAGCCAGAGAATATCATCTTCAATGTGCCTCATATAGAGCTGGAGCTTAAAGTGGCAAAGTAAGTTGTTCTTTGCTTTGTTGAAATTTATTTTTGTTAAAAAATGTCTGATAAAATGCACATTTTTCTCTTTTCAGGATAGTTTGACAATGAACCAGACCTTTTTGACTTCGGATTTAGAATATTGCAATACACTTTGAAAAGGGCAACACTTAAAGAGAAGTCAAAAGCCGGGTCTACAAAACATTCAGACGGTGGCTGTTCATCTGCCAAGTGGGATGAGTGAGAGGGAATGCATTACACAACACCCCAATATTTGCATTGGCTTCCCCTTCTTTTCTGGGTACAATTCAAAGGATCGCATTTGATCTAGCCCTACAGAGGATTAAAGGAGGATTAAGCAGATGAACAAGTCAGTTGATGGAAGTTTGCCATTGATTTCAACATGGCTAGAATTTCACCTCCAGTGACTGCCCTCTGTAATCAGAAAAATGTGCCTCCTCTTGGGCCCATTACAAAGGACAGGTTTGAGAGGATTAAATTTTTGCAGTTAAGCAATCAAATGTCTAGAAGTACCAAACTCAACAGTAGATATGAAATCATTGCTCCCCTCCTTTATGGATGTGAATAGCAGAGAAGCCTCTGACTACGTAACTGTGCACAGGCTGGCTTGGTATGCTGGAGGGAGAGGAGTGGTGGGACCCATGAGCATGGGAAGAAGGGAGTGATGACCCTTGCAGCAAGCTTCTTCATTCCAGAGAGGAAACCCCAGCCCAAGTTAGTGTCTGAGTAGGAGTCCCTGGGCTATAACAAGGGCAAGTGACAGCAGATGAAATAGCCTACCTGATAAAATTGTGGGAAGGAGCTATAGCAGAGAAGTACAAGAGGGATCAGAGTTATTACTAGCAATCCAAAGAGCTAAAATCCTCCTTTGCTTGTAGGACATGGCACTGCTYACCTCTTGGCAGCTGCTCAACACAAGGGTTTGTCATCCCAGAGGCAGAGGGGCCAGAGCAACCTCCTTCTCCACCTGCTGACAAGCAAGAAAGCTGTTCTCATGTAGAGTGAAGACATGGCTGCCAGGAAAACTTAATGGATGGTCCCAACTCACCCTCTTCTTTTTTTCCTTTTTTTTTTTTTTTTTATTCCCTGTGGTGAGGTGTCTCTCTAAGGTGGCACCAAAAAACACAGCTTCTGATAGTTCAGCCAATGTTTTGTCCTAACCCTTATCCTTCGAAATAGGACAGTATTTTACCCAATGTGTTGTGTTGCATTTCAATAACAGAACAGCGATGTCTTACATTATAGTATTACCTGATATCTCAATTTTATTGCACAACTTTATCAAATGAAATTTGATTTTTTAAAGCTTATCACAGAAACAGAATAAGATTAGTTAAAGTAAGGCGGGTTGAAATGGGATGACAGGTCCTTCTGGTCAGTTGTTAAATTTAACTATTTTAGATTGGTAGCCTAAAGAGACTGTTTTTTTTCAAACCTACAGAGAGTTTTCTTTTTGATGTCTCCAAAAAGAGGGCATACATTTCTGTTCATAGAGAGCACATGAAATCCTGGTTGTACCGAAGTTGGTGACAAAACTTCAAAAGAGACAGGTTGTACCTTGATTTAATTAGATGGGCTGGCACTATTTAACTTGTAGAGTAGAGCCTTTTTTATCTGATTGGGACAGTAGTTTTATTAGCTTTTTATTTGGTTTTAGTTTTGTTGTGAAACACTTTCCACTTGATTTGTGCAATACTAGTGTTGCGAGGAAAAATTCTGATTGTCAGCAAGAACTAAGTTATTGCTTTAACAAGATGGCATGGAGAAAACCTAGTTCATTCATTTATGCCTTCTAAAGGAGCACTAGTCTAATTTTTATTCATTAAATAACCAAAGAATGATACCTTAATTGAATATATTGATGGGTTAATTTTCTTTATTTGTATAGTAATAAATTAAAACCTAATGTTTATGTCCATTAATGGAAATGAAGGTAAATGTACTTTCAAACCTGTAATGACGTCTTAATGCTTTGTCACAGTTTTCTCTCCTTGATTATGTATGAACATTTTCTTTTAATGCAAAGCATTAATTAATTCATTAGAAAATGATTATTATTCCATTGAAGACGAATATATTTGGCTTTAAAAGAACTTTGTCATCATATTATTTAAGCTTGTCCACATACATGGTGTATGACATAAGTTCTCACACGTATTTCTAACTCAGTTTCTGTAAACAGATTCAGAATTTAGAATTTGCATCCTGTGCCTGTGGTGCCTGTTTCAATAAACTTTATTTGACACAGATTTTTCATAAATAACTCTGATGATTTTTCATAACTTTTTCAAGTGCTGTTCAAGGGTTAGATGAAATAAAAAGTCTAGGTGGTTAAAGATAAAGAAGGATTTCCAAATACGTCCTACATATTTCCAAAAATATGGTAATGAGAGAGATAGGCATACACCCTCCATAACACTTTTAGGAATTACAAAGGGAACCTCTGTATAGCTATATGTATAGCTATCTGAATGCATTTGAGAATCTAGCCTGCACACTAAGCCAGCAAGCAATCTCACATCCCAAAGTCTCTTTCTGAAAATGAGACTAGGCCCAGGTACTCAAAGACATTTTCTCCTGACCTCAGTGGAAAAAACCCCACATGTGGTAATGGTTAGAATCATAGAATCATAGAATCATTAAGGTTGGAAAAGACCTCTAAGATCATCAAGTCCAACCGTCAACCCAACACCACCATGCCCACTAAACCATGTCCTCAAGCGCCTCATCTACACGTCTTCTAAATACTCCAGGGATGGGGACTCAACCACTTCCCTGGGCAGCCTGTTCCAATGCTTAACCACTCTTTCAGTAAAGAAATTTTTCCTAATGTCCAATCAAAACCTCCCCTGGCACAACTTGAGGCCATTTCCTCTCGTCCTATCGCTAGTTACTTGGGAGAAGAGACCAACACCCACCTCGCTGCAACCTCCTTTCAGGCAGTTGTAGAGAGCAATAAGGTCTCCCCTCAGCCTCCTCTTCTCCAGGCTAAACAGTCCCAGTTCCCTCAGTTGCTCCTCATAAGACTTGCTCTCCAGACCTTTCACCAGCTTTGTTGCCCTCCTCTGGACACGCTCCAGCACCTCAATGTCCTTCTTGTAGTGAGGGGCCCAAAACTGAACACAGTATTTGAGGTGGGGCCTCACCAGTGCCAAGTACAGGGGCATGATCACTTCCCTACTCCTGCTGGCCACACTATTYCTGATMCAAGCCAGGATGCCGTTGGCCTTCTTGGCCGCCTGGGCACACTGCTGGCTCATATTCAGCCAGCTGTCAACCAGCACCCCCAGGTCCTTTTCTGATAGGCAGCTTTCCAGCCACTCTTCCCCAAGCCTATAGCGTTGCATGGCGTTGTTGTGGCCAAAGTGCAGGACCCGGCACTTGGCCTTGTTGAACCTCATGCAGTTGGCCTCAGCCCATCGATCCAGCCTGTCCAGGTCCCTCTGCAGAGCCTTCCTACCCTCGAGCAGATCAACATTCCCGCCCAACTTGGTGTTGTCTGCTGTTGTCTTGGTTAGTCAAGGTGCATTAGTTTTGCTAGGAGAACTTGATGGAACTTTTGGCAGTGAAGTATCTCCATATCTCTGTGGGGCTGGACCTTACAGACTTTGTGCACCACTGGTTCTGGGGACATTTTTAAATTATGCTAACAGTGGGGGCCACAAACATGCAGTTTCTGCAGTTTTCTCAGTCCCATTTAGGTACATAAGCTTTCATGAAATAGGATGAAGGCATCTACACAACGCTGTGATCTTCACATGGTCTTCTAACATTACCTTGAATCTGCWGTGCAAAACTGATCAGCTTCTTTATTTTTTCAAATTAGCAGTGGAGGAATTTGACCTCACTTTTATGAGGTAACAGAAAGCCTGTCTGTTCTTTAAGACCCTAAAGCTCAACAACTTTCACTTTCTCTTTGAGTTTATTTTTATAAAGGAAATGAACTTGTGTGAATGAAGAAGGCAGAAGAGCACCCTGGAAAAAATCAGAGATTAAATTAGTAATGTAAAGACAACTTTTTTCTGCCACTGGATAGTGCAGGAGGCAAGAGAAGGGGCGAGAGGATGAAGCAAACAGCTGTATCTGTTTCATAAGGACTTTCCCTCTAAGTACCATGGAACTTATGAGAATGGAGCCACAATAGAAACAGGCCTTCAGCACGTAATTCTTCGTCTTGTTCATTGAGGTCAGGAGAAAATAGCCAGCATGCTGCGTGGCAAATATGTTAAAAACCCCAACAAAATCACATTAGACAAATGCATTACAGGGAGGGAAGTGATTCGAGTTGTATGTTATCAGGCAATACTGAGGAAAAAAATGCACTTCTCATCCAGTCACATAATGCACTGCTACTGGCAATGCCAACAAGTAATGCTGGAGTCTTTACAAAAATCCTCCCTGTACCTTCCTGGATCTTGCTCACATCCACAATTAGTTGCATGAGACAAGTCAGAGAGTTCTGCTATGCCTCTGTGAAAGTCTGRAAGTCACAGCTCTGTATATTATTTAAATAAATGAATGGGCTACAGTAAAACATGATAATAACTCCATCTGGATACTCTTAATATAATAAATCATGTAAGCTCTGGGTTTTTTTTGGAGTGTGATGTCATCAGAACCCTTCAACAGAATTATTTTGCTGTATCTATCTCATCTATTTTTCTATATATTAACAGAGAAACAGCTGTCTTTCTGATGAATGTCCTGAGGGCATTCAAAATAATGGCATATGAAAGTATAGCCAAAAATACTTGGCATCAGCTGCAACACATTACTAGAGTTCAGCATCCTGATCAACGTTTAATGAATTATCATCAATTTTAAGTGACCGTTTCTCATCTCACATTGACTGGCACGCTAAATCTTTGACAGAATAGCAAAACAGGCCTAATGCCAATCGTTGCCAAAGTCTGTCTTTGACTGAAGACCCTTCTAACCCATGAACAATCCACCGCAGCATTCAAAATACAGCAAAATGCGATAGGCACTCTGACCCCCATCCACAGGATTGTTCTAAGTCTTGTTGCTCAAAGTATAGGAAGGATGCTGAAATGCAAAATGGAAGTGTTAGAAACTTTATTTTGCTAATATTCAACACATTCATATGACAGAAATAATTCAAATTTGGGAGGCAATGAGATTAGTTTCCCCATCAAAACCAGATCATTTTTATCCAGCCAATATTCTATTGACTTTATTGAGGAATTCTCTCCTCAATTTGAATTTCTCTTCTKTCTGTCCTTTCATATTCATGCCTTCTTTAATCATGTCTGCAACATCAAAATTCTGTTTGATTTTATAACCTTAGTGTGGTTTGTTTCACAACAGATAGGTGGATTCCATGGCCTATTGCTGCCGTTGAAATAGTTAGGTTTTTAATAAAAATGGTGGCTCACCTGTTTGCACAAGTGTTTTGAAACACTCAAGTACAGGAATTTGGACTTGGAACAAATACTTGCAAACATGTTCAGCACTTGTTTTCATCCAGGTGTATGTCTATAGCCTATAATACTAGATTAAGGCTAGACAGACACCTCGGTACAGATATAATGGTTCAGAGGCTCTTACGCAAGCTCTTGACATGGTAGTGATTTTTATTCATATTGCGTGTATATATCATAAAACTTTTTAATGAATAAGTTTAGAGTTTATATCTTTACTGGAAAAACCTAGGCAAGCCAAAGTCAGAGTGCAGTTAACTCGATACTATTGCAGCAAGTCTTTCAAACTTGAAAATTGATGATGGCAATGATTTCTATAGCACTATTTATGGTTATGAACGATCTAAGACCTATCCATATTCCAGTGTGTTCACACTGTGCATAGCCTCCTCAAATCCTAAAAAAGCCTTTTTCTAACGCAATATCTGAAGCTCATTCTTCATTGGTCCCAATGGAACTAATCCAAAAGGAGTTTAATTTACATATTTCCTTAACAATATTGCCAACAAACCCACAACCTTCCTACAAGGAAGTCTTTACAAAAACTTAAAATGTGCAAGAGAGCAGACTGATGTATCCTGCAAAGAACTGACTTATATGTATATTTATTTGCACAGTTCTTAAGAGCGTAGGAAACACCATTCAAGATGAGACAGTCTAGCCAAAAAAGCCTGCCTGAGTGGCCAGCAAAAGAGAGGAAAAGCAGCGATAATTCCTCTGATTCCCTGCTGCCAGTAATATGCACTTTAAGAACATACTTGTTTATAAGAGACCTCAGTGGTTTCTTCTTTCCTGAATTTGGTTACTGCCATTTAAACTCATCTAAATGTTTGGAATCCACAATATCTTTTGGCAATAAGTTTCCATGAAACAGTTAAACATAGTGGAAAAAAATGCTCCTTTTCTTCCTTTATAACCTGCTGCCTCATCACTTTCTTTTCCCTCAACCGTTCTTTTCCAGGCAGACCTTTACAGGCGTATTTGCTATTGCAAAATCAGGGAGCATCTCCCTTAGCTCAAATGGTTTTATTTGGATGCAATAGAACAGTGTGGAAACAGATCACTATGTGCAGGTTAGCAATACAGGAGGGAATTTCTTAATGCTGGGCCCTATTTTTTTGTCCTAAGAGCCATCAAAGATAAGCTGTGKCTCTGTAATGTACTATTGGATTTGACATTGTATAACTATTACTGCCATCTACTGCACTGTGAAGTTCTTTCTCGTTAAGGGCACACATCACTGTGTCAACCTGAGGAGGCTGCCATAGATTTGTTAAAATATCCATTACAGCTTATTACATGGAAAAGCATGTGGGCCATAATGTTTTATTCAGCAAAATTATCTCACAGGTACCTGGGGTTTGGACAAGGTGCTTAAAGAGGAAGATTTTCTTGCTGACAAATATTCTTTCTTTTTTTGTGTGTATTAAATTAATGGGAACCATATGGTGAAGTACAGAAAAAGCTCTGTGTTAATATCCCTTGCTAACTACAGCCACCTGTTATAATGGCCAGACTAATAGCAGGCCTGTTGGTGGTTGCTATTAACATATTCAGAGCCATACGCAGCTTTTTTGGCAGTCATATAGAATTGTGCGTCACTATCCTCAAAACTGAAAATCTTGTGGTTAGTTGTTTTACAGATCTTGAAGGCCAATATGGAGCAGCCATACATAACCTTTCCTACTTAAAAATCTGCTTGCTTTAGTTTTCAATAACCTTATGATAAAGTACAGTCTGTTTTTGTGTTTATATGCCATTCAGCTTAGGAGGCTCATGCCCACTAATTCTCAAGTTCTGACATGAATGTGTCATTGTGGTGGTTTTTTTTCACTACCATCATATTTCACCTTCTTCTCATTCTCTGTGCCCCATTCACTGTGATCATGCCTTAGCTCATTTGATTCTCTAATTTCCGTTGTTTGTCAACATGCCTAGAAGCAGTAGAAGTGGATCCACTGGTACAGTAATAATTGGGACCTATTGAAAATGTGAACTCATCCTTTATAATCACATTTGTTCCATCAGCCTTGTTCTTGTGATAAATAGGCTGCAAAATAATTCTGTGTAATGAGTTTCATGTACTAGTTAACCATTATTGTTAATGTAAGCAATGCCCTCTGCCATAGGTATTTGAAACGGTAATCGTGCTTCCCTACCAGATTTTAAAGTCACAGGAGTGAATCTGTGAATGAAAAGGGTAAAACCAGCTTATAACTCCTTTTTATCTGCTTGGTTGCCTCTGCTCCTTAAAGAACCACCAAAATGTATTTTGAAAGAAAAGCAACGAGCTAAGAATTGTTAAAACTAGCAGGGTCAAGAGTGTGGTTGGATTATAGCCTTACCAGTCATTAAATTGCTGTCTAGTCACTACACCCAGTGAGCAGCAACAGTCAGTGCCAGTATTGGGAAAGGAACATTTCAGTTGCTGTACTGGATCCAGCTGAAGAGTGGAGGAAGAGATTGAAAACATCCTGAGTGTCTTGAGGAGAAGACGTTAGCTCTGTAGATTTCATGGTAAAATGTATTCTTAGGACTCAAGCCAGGAAACTACTCCCTTTCATGAAGAATAAAATGAGATCGAAACGTACTTACCCCTAAAAATTTGCTGCTGCATTTCTGGAGATGAAGAATACGCCACCATTGAACTGACCCAGCGTGGCTGTTCTTACGAGTCCCGCCTCATGCTCTTGTCTTCAAGAGCACAGTTTCCCATACATTTAATGATTGGTATTGAGGTTAGCCCATTAGTTTCTTAACAATTTATTTCAAGATACTGCTCTCACAGAYTATTTGACTTACTGAAGAATGACAATTCTTTAGAAGATTTTAGGGAAAGGAGCATTCTTCCTATTCAATGTATATCAGAGTATAAGCCTGCACCTAATGACCTATCAGTTCAACATCTGGAGCTCAGGATATGGTGCCACTTAAACAATCATCATGTATAATCAATATTGGTCACAAATATTTCTTAAATTTGTTTTTTTTAAATGCTGGCAGAACAGAGAAGTGTGAGCTGGCAACGTGGGGCTGGCAATTCAGCATAGGTGCCCAGCAGCCCTGAGTGAATTGGCCAGCTCAGGTTTGGAAGCCCCATAACTTCATTTAGATCAAACTGTACCTCAGTAGGTAAACCCATAGAAGAACACACAGGGGAGGAAGGGAATTTCTAGTGGCAGTCGCAGCTCCCTGAACTATTTATCCATTTTACATCGGCTGTAAGAAAGAGCAGAGAGAGATTTAGGGACAAAGAGCGGAATCTAGGTTTTCTATCTCCAATCATCCCTTTTCACTTTGAAACTTAAGTGACTTTCTGCCTCATAACTTCCACTGACTGGCTGGATCATATTTTCAGCGAGACCCATGGTGAGGTAGTTTTCTGGGTAAATAGGAGCTTAACCCCTGGAATTAAGAAGGTTTTTTGGTTTGGGTTTTTTTTTGTGAACGTGAATAGGTTTCGGACAGAATTACAGATAGATATTTAACTGTGTTGGAGATAATTTTGTTCAAATTTTCAGCGTTAATTATTGGCTGCCTTTGTTGTTCTCTCTTCAGCATGCTGGAGACTGCAGATATCTTTTCTTGGCATGTAATTCTTGCCTTTTAATGTACAGAGGTGTTAGATGCTTGACTCAGGCACGTGAATTCCACTCAGTCATGAATATCCCTGGGCTATGACCCCTTTTTAGAGCTGTCCATCTGTACGTCCCAGTACTATTTTCCTACCTTAGAGGGTTATTATGACTATAAATACATTCAAGATTATGAATTGCTCAGATAATAATAGGAGCTCACAATAGAATGGGTATCTAGAGGAGAACTGTATGAAATAATTTGGCTGTCATTTTTTCATGTAATACAAACAAATGAACACATCTTTGGTGACGCTGAAATATTTTCTGAATTAATTTCAAGTCATTAAAGTGTTTGTATTGTGGAAAAATGCAAAGTAGGAAAAGTCGAACTTTTCATTTTGACATTTCCAATTGGAATGTCTAATTTACTTTTAAGTTGAGAAGTAGTCTTTTATCTTCCAAAAGTTTCAGTGTTGTTTGAACCAAAACAAAGGGTAACAAACAAACTATCTTCTTCATCTGAAATGATTTTTTTTTTCTCCAGCTTCTCAATTTTCCATATTTTCTAAGAAAGGTAATTGTTTYATGTTATCTGCAAAAATTTTTTTCATTTGATTTTTTCGGAACTGCTAGGGAACCAAAATATATAATGTATAGTGAATCCCACTCTGTGACTGACATTGTCTGACAGTTGTGCTGTGTAACTTGCTGTTCTTCTTAAGGTCTATTACTTTGTTTTCAAGCATGTGTATTTATGACAATGGCAGATAACTGCTAAGGACAGATAATTAAGAAGTGAAGAGTAAAATGTCCCCCCTTCTCATGGGAGTTAGTAATATTATATTCCTCCTCCAAGCCAAATTCCCTAAGGAGCACTCAATTTAAGACAATTATAAGCTGAATTATTTATAAGTGTAACTGAGTTCCTAAGGTAGTTTATCAACAGTTATCAAGATACAAATATGGTAGATAGCAATACTATAATTTTTTCTCCAATGACATCGTATATAGTTTTCCTTATTGTTATAAATTCAGTTCTGCTTCTTTTTATGTATAAACAGAGCATTTTATCATATAATATTTTCTTCAGATATTGCAATATTTTTACATGGGTTAGTTTTAAATGTATATTTCCACCTTCGTTTCATCATCAACCTTGTGTATGCAGGCAGAGACTGTTATTACTGCTTTCAATTTCTTTGCTATTTGCTTAATAGCAGGTTTCAGTTGATGTGACCTTTTACTTGATAAAAAGAAAATAGAGCATCAATGGATTCCTATCATCAATAGGATACAATTAACCAGGCGATGATTTAATGAAAGAATAATCTCAGAAGAACTGTGTTGGAAAAGCTATTTTAAGACTTGGAGACAATTTTATGCAAAAAGCATATGCAGAAGGTAGTGATTTCATTAGCATAGTGCTTAGGAGTTGACAGCATCCTTGATTTTCTTCTCTTTTCTCTAATTTTATGCTTAAGTGATCATTGAGGTAAGTGATGTGGAAGAGAGAAGTACTTCTCCTTTGTCTTTAAAAGATGAAGCAAAACATTTAAAGAGTAAAAGGAGGCTTCAGTCATCTGCCTTCCCAAATTACTGTAGTTGCCAAATAATGAAAACTGTGACCCCATTAAATGCAGCATGATCTTTGCTCGCTGGCTAGGTAGTACCTGATCCAAACAGTTCTGAGCAGGTAACAAAAAGATGCCCTGAGCATTGGTTTTAAGGGCATTATTTTGAAAATTGCATAACCTTTATTTTGAATAAAACAGCTCAAAGAAAGTAACGAAGGGTGTCTTGACACCAATGAAAAATGAAACTGTATTGTTTGTCAAGAGCTTCGTTATGGAAGTATTGTGAGCTGAAACATACTACATACAAAGCTTTCACTTTCTCTCACTTTTTTATTCCTTTTCTATCTCATCTTTAATGTGACTTTGTCATTCATATTGCAAATGTCTCTCTTCTCATATTCACCTAGAAAGACTTAATGTCCCATCCCACCAAAATAAAATACAGCTGGACCAACAACTCATCAAACATTATTCATTCATTAATCTGATTTTCAAAATAAGAAATACCTTGCCTTAAATCAACTGTGCATTTATTAAACTCTTCTTCAGAAGTATTTCCTGTTACTTTTGTATTGTCTGTATGTTATGGCCAGGCTACGATATTCCAAGTTTAGGCTTTCGTTGTAATAAGAATTGCAAATAAACATAACAAGGATAGTCTCAGAGTCCAAAAGCTTGCACATAAAGAGGTTAAATGAGAAAAACATAGCAGAGAAACAGGAAGACAAAATGATAAACCCCTGTGGCTCTGGAGAAGAATCAGTTATGCCAAAGGTAGTTTGTGCTGACATAGGGACTGTGTCATTGGTCTGAAAGGGACAGGTTATCTCTGCTGTAAAGCACAATGGAAACATGGAGAAAAGGAAGTGGATGAAGTGACCAGTAAAAACTAGCTCCAATAATTATGTCAAAGTCCAGGCCACAGAAAATTGCACTCCCACTGAGCATTAAAATGATCATATTTTTAAATAAGGGTAAGTTCAGGAAATATAATAGGAATTATTAGTGTGCTAGAAAAGCAGACTGTTAGCCAGCAAAACTTCTTTCCCCTCTGAAGGTATTAGGTCCATTCTGGGCATTCAGAGCATGATGGCTTTGAAATCCACATTTCAGACTTCCTAATCTGTACAAAAACATATCAAGAAGGAATATGGGCAAAAAGATATGAGCAAGCCATCTCCAGATGACTTCTAATGCGTGTTATTTTGCCCCTCGTATTCCGAGATAATGGCTCTAGTTGAAGTAGGATTAAGAGCTCTGTTAAGATTTGAGTGAAGATATCTTAAAACAGCAGGTTATGTATAATATACTGAGTTTACCGCTCAGGAAAAGTTGTTGCAATGAAATTTCCGTTCATACAGAGGGCAAGTCAACATCCTGCAGAGACATACAGAATTTACTCTTTCTAACTTGCTTATTTAAAAAAACAGGTGTCAAAATATTCCCTGCAACATACTTTTCCTGTTCACACATTGTGTCTTGGAGTGGTGCTCCTCAAGTTACTTTGGCGTGCTCATGCTGTGACTTCTACGAATGTGTATCATTGCTCTCTCCCAACAGTTAAACTGTTCTCCCTTGAAATACCTAGTGTAGTCTCGAAAACAATTGAGTCTGTGTGTGCTTTTTTGGGAAAATGATTTTGTATCATGTTTTGACAAATCTTTTACTGTATTCTTTTGTTTGTTTTTATTTTTCTCCTGCTAGCCCTACTTCTGTCCTAACTTCATGGGCTATTTGTTTCTCTACAGGACTCATGATTTTGTGTAATTGCTGAAGAGTCATCTAGAGTCTAGTTTACTAATTTACGTTAAATGATAGATTCTCTTTTTTTGTTGTTCTCTTTTCCCCTCTGCTACTCTATATGAGATAAGAACTATTGATATGTTGTTGATAATTCATTCAGGCCTGAGAAATATCTTCTCAATTCTGCTTTCCAGGTAAAGCTGCAGATGAAAGAATCAGATAAATTATTAAAACAGACAGGCAATGTCTTCTGGTTTACACTCAATTTATTTTTTTGTTGCTGACCGTGTTTCCGTGATAGATAAATACCATTCAGCTGGAGTTTATTATTGGACACCATATGAAATACCAACTTTTTACAGGAACACATATTTTGACATTACGTTGACATTTGCAAAGCATCAATAACCAGCACAACTGACACAGACCAAGGACTCATTAAAAGTAAGTATTCAGCACATTACTAAAGAAAGAAAGAAAGCACAGTAACCAATTATTCTGTTATACGGCAGTTACATTGTTGTGACTCTTGGTGTCAGGTGAGTAATTCTTTATTTATGCCTAAAAAAGAAGAAAGAAATTTATAGTGTGTGAAAACTTTGGGAAAAGAAGGGTAAACTTGTACTTCCCAAACTTAGGGATGTAATTCAAGATGCCTAAGTTAAGAGACTAATCTCTATGGGCACCTCCATAATCAACCATGAGASAGAAAGGCTGCAACAGTGGGTGATTCAGAGCAGGATATTAAATAGGTGTCTCAAGAATACACCATTTTATTTCCATTTTTCCATTCTAATAKATAGATATTATTCTAATATATAAATTCTATATTATTCTAATACATGTATTAAGTAAAGTGACTCCATTTTAACGATGATGTTCTTTTCTCTTTCTTTCTAGTACTGTAACTTAAATATGATAACACTGCTTTCTGTTTGTTTGTAGTCCAGTGGGAGATGAAGACAGGCTAATCCTACATAAATTTTTACCACATTAAGAGCCAGGGGCTCTCTATTAAAGCTGTATGTTCTGAATCCCGACTTGACCTGGAAGAACAGCTTGTTACTGAAGTGAAACAAAAGTAAATTCAAAAAAAAAAAAAAAAAAAAAAAAAAAAAAAAAGGGCGCAAGGGGACATTTAATTATCAAATTTGCTTCTGGCAAAATAAGCTTCCAATTTTCTTCTGTTTTTTCATTCTCTGGAAAACCTGCAAAAATGAGATAACCCTTAATCCAAAACTCATTCTCTTTATTTACTCTCGCTGCTTTCCTCCTTGTCTTGAATTTCTCTGTTTTACCAAGTATTGCATATAAAGGATGTGAGAGGCTTCAACCCCAATTCTTTCAAACAGGAAGTGGTTTTGACTTTAACAGCTATGGCATGAGAGCACAGTATGCCAGGGAAAATTAAGTGATAGCTTATGCCAGCCTCAGTAGCCTGTTTAAGGAAACACCATGTAGTCATATACTCATTTACTCATAGAATCATTTAGGTTGGAAAAGACCTTTAAGATCATCAAGTCCAACCGTAAACCTAACACTGCCAAGTCCACCACTAAACCATGTCCCTAAGCACCACATCTACATGTCTTTTAAATACCTCCAGGGATGAAGTGGATTCAACCACTTCCCTGGGCAGCCTGTTCCAATGCCTGACAACCCTTTACGTGAAGAAATTTTTCCCAATATCCAATCAAAACCTCCCCTGGCACAACTTGAGGCTGTTTCCTCTCGTCCTATCGCTAGTTACTTGGGAGAAGAGACCGACACCCACCTCGCTGCAACCTCCTTTCAGGCAGTTGTAGAGAGCAATAAGGTCTCCCCTCAGCCTCCTTTTCTCCAGGCTAAACAGCCCCAGTTCCCTCAGCTGCTCCTCATAAGACTTGTGCTCTAGACCCTTCACCAGCTTTGTTGCCCTTCTTTGGACACGCTCCAGCACCTCAATGTCCTTCTTGTAGGGGTCCCAAAACTGAACACAGCATTCCAGGTGCGGCCTCACCAGTGCTGACTACAGGGGCACGATCACTTCCCTACTCCTGCTGGCCACACTATTTCTGATACATGGCATGCTACTGGCCTTCTTGGCCACCTGGGCACCCTGCTGGTCATATTCAGCCGGCTGTCAACCAACACCCGCAGGTCCTTTTCCTCCAGGCAGCTTTCCAGGCATTGTTCCCCAAGCCTGTTGCATGGGGTTGTTGTGGCTGAAGTGCAGGACCTGGCACTTAGCATTGTTGAACCTCATACAAATACGCCCATCCAAGCCATGAGCAGCCAGTTTCTCCAGGAGAACGTTGTGGGAAATGGTGTCAAAGGCTTTGCTAAAGTCTAGCTAGACAACATCCAYAGCCTTTCCCTCATCCATTAAGCGGGTCACATTATCATAGAAGGAGATCAGGTTGGTCAAGCAGGACCTGCCTTTCATAAACCCATGCTGACTGGGCCTGATCACCTGGTTGTCCTGTACGTGCCATACACCTTTAATCTTTTAAAATAATTTAGACATTTTTTATTGACATTTGTCTTGATGCATCCATTGTCTGAACATACCTAATAAAAATGCTAACAGGCAAATTTCCATTTGAATTACATACTGCATTCAAGATTGGCAAAGTAATAGCAATTGTCCAGCAGGAAGAGCAAACTGTCATTTTTTTCAGTGCTTTGAAAGATTCCTGCATTTGTTATTACAGACAAGAGCTCACTCCAAATTCCTTCTAATTGTTTTAGTCAAAATGTCATATAAGTGCATGACTCATGCAGTTCATTTAGCATTTACTGTTTAAACCTCATGGGCATGGAAATATAGGGGAGTTGTTGCAAAATGAGCTGAACAGCATGAGGTATTGAAAGGCTAATGATCAGATTGTCCAAAAGTATTCATAGTAGGGAAAAAAACCCAGAAGCTTGTTATTCACTTTGACTTCAGTACTGCAAAACTGAAGTCAAAGCCCCATAAAGTACTATGATACTTTTTAAGTAAAAAACCTTTACTTTTCTGAAGAAATTGCCTTTTTTTAAAGCATATACCTGGAAAAAAAAATAAAATTGAAAGCTTAAATTTGATGCAGATCAATTTATGGATCTTATCTTTAGTAGTTCATCTCATAGAGCTTATCTCTCTCCTTTGAAAAGGCCCACTGTAACCCTTAGAGTGGAATAAATGTGCTATCTATAGGGTATTTTGAAATTACTTCTTAGTTGTAGTTAACGCACAGCTCCTTATGAAATTCCTGTTTATGTTTGCATTTCAGACAGTGCAAACTGAATGTTGTGCAATTCTCAGCACATTTTTCAGGAACAAAGAAGGATGTTCAGTGAATGAGTCAAGAATAAAGTAGTTTGCCAAGCATTACCTTCTTTCTTTGACATAATTATGGGATAAGGTTCGTGTACTGTTTTTTAATCATTATTTTAAAAGCCAAGGATTCTATATTGCTTTCCCATTACTTCTTCTTACTTACCTGGTAGCACGTATACCTCTGCTTATGAAATTTTCTCACCAGCATCTAGGGTATTTAAGGGAGAGAACTGTTTTAGAACCAAGAAGAAAATTCATTGTCTAACTACTAAGATGCCAGTAAAATTTATTTGGAAAATTTGATTATATGAAAGACATAATTTGCATCTCTGGAAGTTTCTTAAAATATTAAATCTCACTGCAGATAAAAAGAGTCCAAAATTTCATTTAAAATGTCATGGCTGCTTCGTGTCATTTGCCTGTATTGCTAGAAATAGTGTCAAGGATAATTTTCTATCTATCTACAACATTACTAGCAATCATTAACTGTAAAATGTAACTTCTCTTAATGAATATATATGACGATATTACATGATTATATTTTTGTAGTTCAGTTACAGTTAGTGTAATCATAATGTTAAACTTGCATTTGTAAGGGATAGCCTATGATTAGAAGTACTAGCAAGTAATGGTTCTTGAGCATTGTAAATATTTTTCCCCCAGGCCTCAATTCAGTAAAGCACTGTTCCAGACATTTTCCAGCAGTTCTCCATTTTCCAGTTCTGACAAGAGCTATTACAATCTCAGTGAAGCAAATAGACATTCACATGGCCAAAACCCCAAATTCAAATCTCTGGCTGTCATTCGGAAAAAAAAAAAAAAAGAGGGGAAACAAAAAGCCCAAAGCAAACATGGAAATTACAGAAAAAGTTTTAAATTGCGGTTGTGTTATCCAGGTAGTATACGCCAATCTTTTATAATCAGTATATGGACTTTTCTATTCCAGGTTCCATGTAAACGACATTCCACTACAGCAGATACCCGAACACAGAAAGATTGGTCTGGCTTCAGATTAACAAAGGCAACTATGCATTATTCCTTTTAAGGAGGTAAGCAGATAAAAATAAACAGCTCAGAAATACTAGGAAGGGATTATTTAAAGGATTCCTTGTTTTTTAACAGGAACAACAGCAAATCTGAAACTAAAACATTTCACAGGTAAGTGTGGATTTTAAGCATTGTTTAAACTATATGATTTTTTTAAGCTACTAACATGTCTTATTTGATCCTTTTAGCATGAGAAGTTCATTTGTTCAATTCTAACAATGAATATCTAGGATAATAATATATGAATCCAGATGAAAATTTCAGCTGTATTGTGTAAACATAAAAGAAATAACTGGTCAAAATTAAACAAGGAATGCTAAATTTATTTAAATGGCATACTATTATATTTTTGATATTTTGCCTTCTCGTTAGAATTTGAGCTATGAAAAATTTTCTGACTCTAATTTTATTTCCCAGGGTTAGACAGGCTTTTTCTTCCCCTGCTATCAATCTGTGATACAGACAAGTGGTGGCCGAAGGTTTCTACCTTTTTTTAGATATAACAGGAGATGTATTGGTGAAGTGGAGGCAGGAAAACAGGTTTAAAATGCAGTTTGAGGAACAACAGGACTGTATTTGGAAATAAAAAGATAATAATCAGAATGTCTTATGCATTACAATGTAAAAATAGAGAAACAGCACAATCTGATCTATGTGCATCCATCAAAGCAACTTTTTTTCTGTTGTTTTCTCAACTCTTTATTTGCTTGAGGGGGGAAAAAAGTGAAAAAAAAAACCCAAGGGCAAATTGCTTAAATTAAAGTCAAATTGTCTGCAAAAGCAGAGCCTCTCTCTAGTGATATTGCTTTTATCAGATTCCAGTCTTATGCCTTCAATTTTTAGTCTAGGTAGTGTACAGATATACTAGAGTTTCTTAAAATCAACTGCAGCGTTTCTATCCCTGAAGAAAATGCTATTCTCTGAGGTGTATCCAAACTGACATAGAGCAAAGTGAGGAAAGAAGGCATTTATACAACATGACCACACTGCTGAATGTACAACAAATGCTTAATGGATTAGCTGAAGATAGAAAATTTTTTAAGCAACATACAGTGAAGGTGGGGAAAAAACCCAAAGCCTTTCATGAATAATGGAAGTTGTACAATTTAGAGGTCCCACTGCTAAAAATACCTCTGAAAACCGCAGTCTGAAACATTTGCTGAATCCAGGCCCAAGTGCCAGGAATTATTTAAGAAAAAAAAAATACTGGGACACAGGCGTTTTCTAGGTCTTTCAAACTGGAATTGGATGTCTTATTTTATGGACTTGATTATCACAACAACATTGACACCTGCCTATCTACAGGCCATAAAACCTGATAAAATGACTTCCACTTGCCACTGCACTTCAATGTCCTGTATGACCTTGTAAAAATTGATACCAGTGAACTAGGGAAGGGAATGGAAAGGTAGAAGGCTCTCCAGGCAGAGGGAGGGGAGAGCACAAGGCAGATGGCTCTTGACCTCCCTTATACTCTATGGTAGTTTGGAGAATGTTGTATGGATTTCTGTGGCCTGCTTTATGCCCTTTTACTGTCTTAACCTTTGCAAGTTTGACACTTACGGTGTTTAAGGACAGCCAATTGATGCTGTTTAAAGAATTTGTGCAATACCTAGGACTATGGGGCTCCCTGATTTTCTGTGATAAAAAATAGCATACAGTTGGGGTGAAAGTAGTCTAAGAGGAGTAGGTTAGTTGCTCTACCCCTTCTATCTATGAATATAATCTCAAGCTTTAGTTTGTTTTGCTCCTCTTCTATGCTGAATGCTGGTTTGCTCATGAGGGGAGTGTGGCTGCACAATTCTGCTGTGTGGCTGGCATCTTACATCTCCTGATTGGGGGAAATGTCTGACTCCTTGCCCAGCTAAATTTATTGTTGCAGACTGACCTAAGGTGAAACATTAGCTTTAAAATAACTCTGCACTTCAAACATAGGCATGAATTCCACAGGGTCTCACTGGGAGTTACAGGAAAATATTTCCCGCAGCGGCTTTTCCCAATTAGAGTGTGGTGGGCTTCGACGGGAACCCAAGGAACTAAATCACATCCTCAACCCAGATGAGCACTCTGCCTTAGGCTATGGTGGGATGCTGGACACCTGACCCAGCACCTCCAGGTCTCCTCCAAAGCACGCTGAAGAGAATGGTTACGTTCTCATTAACGCAACGGGCTTTGAACTATTCTCTAAATTTCCTTTGCTTAGTTCACACTTTGACAGCTCCGTGGAAAGGAAAGACCTGGACTTTTATCTCACCAGCACAGCTGTACAAAAGAGAGTTTTACTCTGAGAAAGGCATAGGTGACATTGTCTCCCTCTCTCCCTCACTAGTATGGCATTTATGATTCACACCATTTGTTCATAAATCACACACAAACATGCAGGTCATGTGGAGTGGAGAGAGACAACCTTAGAAAGCAGAACAAAGTATCATTGCTGATGGTGTGCAAATTATTTTAAATCTAAAGTCTAACAAGGAGACTTTAGAAATAATGGTCTGTGTACTAGTTTGATGGAGCTTTTAGCTCGAGTTTGCTTTCCTAAATTTGTTCTGTAGCCCAGAAAGCAAAGAGGCAAGGAACAGTTAAGTGTAAATGCAGATTTATTGGATCTGGCAAGCTTTTTGACTGTGAAACAGTAAGCTCAAAAGCAAATCTTTTCTTCAGCATTATTGTCAATCAGTCAACAGGGGAAGCTATCCAAGCTGTTGTTCACCTTAAATGAACATCTTTTAGCAGTGCATTGAAAAACAATTCTGTTTCAAGAATTTCTGTTAGTAAAACAACAGCCCTGAAACAATGTCCAAAAGTTGTTCAGAAGAATAATGAGAAAAGAATAAATATATAGAAGATGTGGAACAATGCAGCATTTGATGAGCAGGACAAATCTTTAGGAAAGAAAACTGTTTAACAAAGCATTTTTTAATTCTCACTGTATCCTTCCCAAGATGTAAGGGAACAGCGAATTTCCCTAAATAACACTGCATTAGGTTAAGTGCTGCATTTTTAGAAATGTTTGGTGTGCAAATTTCACTTAACAAATTACTTTTTCTGCCATGATTAAAAATTATTCTATTCATTTTTTCATTAAAATTTAAGTTAATTCCAAAGTTACAAAACACATTTCCTTACTGAGCTCTCCTCCGCTAATCCAGGCATTTGAATACAAGGTGGTGGAAACAGACAACTTCAAATACTGCAGTGAACACTTTGGTTTTTTTTTATGCAGGGTCATTCACCAGTGAAATTTATTAGGAGATCTGTAGAAGAACATAATGGCGAGTATGTAGTGTCACAGGCTAGGGTACTGCTCTTATATCCTGATATAAAAATAAAGACTCTGAACTGTAGCAGTAGCTGGTGTAGCATATGCCATATGCTGGTGGTGCTGTTGTTCCGCTTCCATGTTATGATGTTGCAACCTATATTCTTCATATCATAAGCCTGTTAACCCCTACTCCTCCTTGCCTCCCTCAGTTCCACCCACCGCCACCTTCCACTCAGTTCACCATCTAAATCTTATGAAGTGTTACGCACTTATCCCATGCAGGAAGACCGATGACTTGCTCGCTGCCAGGCCCCTTTTACACCAGCCAGCATTAGYTCCTGAAGGCTGCATCTGGACTACCGTGAAATGAGCTCAAAGAATAAAATACGAATAAAAATTATGATTAGGCCTATCAAAAATGGCTAACGGTTTTGGATGTGTAGATTGCCTGGACTCTTCAAAAGGGCTTTGAATGAAGGACAAAAACTTTAGATGTTTCAGCCTGGCAGGTTTAGTAGTTTTCTGTGAAAAAGTCAGGTTTTCTTCTTCATTATCTACAGCTAAGACATCCCAGAAAGGGATTGTATCTCAATAGTCTATGTTAAGAATATACTAAGACATTATAACRTTTTGGGAGAAATGGTGTATATTGCTTTTCATGCATAAAACAAATTATTAACTATTGAGAAGCAGTAATATTATGTCCTTAATATTATGTCTTTGCTATTCTTCCTGACTGAATGGCAACACAATAGTAACATATTTATGTAGTACTGCTGTTACAGTGGTTCTCAGCTTTGTGATTTGGGAAAAAAACCCCATATTTTATAACCATAAACATTCTCCATGGATTTTCTGGACCTGTTAAAAATTTCCTATATTCCCCTTGTCAGATTCTTTAGCATCTCATGTTTCCATATCACTGTATCTCCTGTCCTCAGGAGATAACAGACTTAAAACCAGTGGCCTGAATGTGCTGAATGTTTTGTCAAATAATAGTCAGGAAACTTGAAACTCTGAAAGCTCTTTTGTAAAAGAGCAGTTGACTCCGAAATATTAATTATGAYAGAAGGATCAAGACATACTTTCAAAAGGAAACAGACAACTGAATTCCAAACTACTTTGAATACCCTACTAAGGACATTGACATCTGTTATTTAGCCAGCTATATCCCGAACACAAATGCTAATCATAAATGGTTCAATGATGCATAGTAACAGATGTAGGAAACCTATTATGTCTACTAATGCTGATTCATCACATGTGCAAGCAACTATTAAGTCAGTACATTACAAATTTGAAATGTCAGTGAAAGTTCAGGCACGTATCATGATCATCTTCATAGACCAGACCCATGCATTTGATTTAARCTGTACAAAATTACTCTGGCTACTTTTGATCATTTACTGTGACCTAATGCTGTTTTAGATTCAGTTGCAAAGCTGGGAAACTAAAAGTAAAGAGAAACTTTCCAGGACAAACTATAGCCATGTGAGAATGATTTTTTTTACTCCAAGGCTAAAGATTAACACTTTTAAAGTAACATAAAAGTTAGTGTTCATTGAAATTTTGTGTTTTCTGGTTAAAGATTTCTACAAGGACCTTGTTGCCACATTTTATTGTAATTACTACTTTTCCAGTTCTTAAAAATGCCTGCTTTTCCACTTGTCTCCTCACACTTGCCTTTTTCCTCCTGTGCTCATTTCAGCCTGGTCCTCTCTTCATACTTCTGCAGTGAGTGAAAGTCAGTCAGAGAGAGAGAAGAAATAAAAAGGTTAGAGAAAAGAAACAAACTATTATTGAAACTATTCACTAGGTGAAACTATTCACCTGGAGCCATTCAAGAGCAACTGCTTTGAATCGCTTTGAAATGCCATTCAAACTTTTAGTTGCACTCACCTCAGTAAATAATGCTCTTTGAAGCCAGGCTCAGGGCACAGATGAACAATGAAAGAAGATGGTACCAGGGAAAAAGAAAAACTCTTAGAAGCAGATGAAGACAGGGCTGGAAGGGACCATCCAGGCCATAGATTAAAATTTCTTTCACTGCATGCAAACAACTCTTATAATTCTTTTCATACACATTTGAAAATTTGATTTTAAAATCTATTGAGGTTCTTGTCCCCATCATTTCTACCAGAAAATTACTCTAGGGGTTCATTTGTTAAAAAAAAAAAGTAATTTCCATATTATAATTTTTATTCATCCCTGCAGGAAAAACAGGCATATGACTACACCGCATTTGGCCCCCTCTATCCCACCACTCAAATGCCTGCACACAGTGCCCATACCATGCACACAAATGGAAACATGCACATCATACTATAAATACCACTCTGGAGGGCTGAAACAGAGCCCTCATATTATTTTGGCACTTGGAGCTGGAAAAAAAAAAAAACCAAAACACAAAAGTAATAATTATGTTTAAGCACCACAGAAGTACCACATACAGCCGGGAGGAGACCAGGCTGAACACCAGGCAGTGCGGACAGGGCCAACCTACTCCAGTGGCCTCGGTCTTGTAGGTGCCTCTCTCCATCCCTTTGCCTGGGGATTTAGAGGTGACTAAGTGGGGCACAGGCCTTGCCAGGGTAGATACAGTCTGAATGGCATCCAGCTACTAGCATAACTGCTTCTAACCTAATACACAGCCTTCTGTGCCTCCCTGTCRTTGTTTTAGGACTTTATGCACATTTCCCTTTTTGTTAGTGCAAACTTCTGCCAAAGGCCATTGTCATTTTAACATGCCATGAAATTTTGCCTGTATAAAAACAAAAAAAAAGGTTAGTTCCAGCTAGTACTGAATGTTACAAACTAACATGCAAGTAATTTTGGTAACCTTTAGTCTTTTTCCTCTTGCGTACAGCTATATTTAAAAAAGTGAAGTTTTGAGACCTCAACTCATGTCAAAGGAATTGGATACAAATTCAAGGGAAATTGTGTCAATATTTGGCTTATTTCAGTTGATCGAAATATCATTTAGATGGGATTGTCACTCTCTTCACTATAACTGAGCCAGGTCTTGACAATGTTACTGAGACCTCAGTCTTAAGAAGTGAGTAAAAGCTGAATAAAGACTTCARAACTTCTCTGTGAGTGAAGACTTCTAATGAATTGACTCAGCAATAACTTGTGAATTGAAATAGTTTAACATAACCTGGTGGGTAAAAAAAATATGAGGGATGAACAGAGAAACTGAATTTTTTGTTGTGTTTTTAAAAATAAGCTTGGTAAATTTGATATTGTGTTATTTGTACTTGTTGAAAAAAAGAAAATCTTTCCTTAGAGGGATGATAATCCATTCACCTGACTGCCACAGTTTTTTTGCCTCTATCAATTAATTCTTTTTTCAAGCTGTGATCATCTGTGTTTGAACTGAACACACCATCAATCAGTCAGTCAATCATACAGCTCATGCAGCTGAATGGCCATTTAGGGGAACAGCTTATCACTGCAGTTGGTAAGCAAGCAAGTTAAAGGGTAGGTAAGAAATACAAGTGGAAAAAGATATTCTGCATTTGGCAAGTCATTAAATCATATCATTTTAATTATAATTGATGTAGAAAACAGTAATTGTAATCAATTACAATTGCAGTTGTAATAAATTATTAAACCATCCCAGCAATCAAGATCCTAAATATATCAATTGCTAGTGCCTAACATATTATATCTGTTCATTATTTGTGTAAACGTGTTTCTGTGGCACTTGTCATTTGTCTGTCTCCGGAACATCAGTGTTATATGAAGTGGTGGAAGGTGACTGCAAGACAGCCAGTAGATCTTTCAGGACCGTGGGGATGGGGCAGATGTTCTCATTGCATCTAACTAACCCCAYGGTTGCTGTATTTAGCAGGACTTTACATCTGTCTGTGTTAAATCTCATTTTAGTTATGGAGGGTGGGATCTGGTGATTTTTGCTTGGAATTAAGCAGTGTAAAACAACTTGGATCRTGATCACTTCACGACTGCATTTCAACCAGGCATAATGTGAGCTGCTAATAGTTGCTCTATTGTAACTGCAGTGTCTTTAGATTCTTTTTCGATTCATATTAACGTAACTAGGAAGATGCGCTGGATGGGCAGAACATCAGCCTCACTTTCATAATCTGTAGATTGAGAGGAGAGAAAACTGGCCACACTTTGATTTTTGCTCTCCCAAAATTCAAAATGACACAGCAGGCCCTAAAGGAGTTCTTCAAGGCCATATCTACATTAGCTAGGACTGCAGCCCTGTAGAGGCAGACGTGTAAAGTGAAATACTAACAGTAGACACCTCCAGAGGATGTACTTTGAACTCRCTTTAGTGTGATCCTGCAGACCGATGCCTGTTACTGGCTAGAACCCATTAGTTGTGCTCCTGCAGAGAATCTCCAGGTTTAGTTTCACCTGAAATAAATCCAGTATGTGCACTGAAATGTCAACTGAAGTGTGGCAAGTGGGGACATTTGGGAGATTCACATCAAAACTGTACTTCTGATCTGAATTGAAATGTAGCGTAAATGCACCCACAGGTACGTGGTCAGTAGTGAAGTTTCTTTAAATGCAGTGTTTCCAGAAATGGAGTCAGAAGGTTATGAGTGCCATTAATGAATTCTGCAGTCTAAGACAGAATCTATATGCTGCMAAGCTGGAAAAGCTTAGGCAGCCTGAACAAACCACCTGAAGAAACTAAACAAACCACCATCAAAAGATGTATTTCCAGGTCTTTGTCAGCACTAGCTATTTGGCTTCTTTTGAATCAAAGCTTTGCAGTTTAATATTTTACTTATACAAACAACTATGTCGTCTTCATTTGTCAATCTGTGTTTAAAAAAAGATACTTTGGATACAGCTTCAGATTTAACTTAAGCTTTTAATATTTCAGTAAAATTTATTGATAAGTGTTGTGGTTTAACCCGGCAGGCAGCCAAACACCACACAGCCGCTCGCTCACTCCCCCTTCCCCTCAGTGGGATGGGGGAGAGAATCGGGGGGGGAAAAAAAAAAGTAAAATTCATGGGTTGAGATAAAGACAGTTTAATAAAACAGAAAAGGAAGGGAAAATAATGATAATAATAATAATAATGATAGAATATACAAAATGAGTGATGCACAATGCAATTGCTCACCACCCGCTGAGCGACACCCAAGCAGCGATCGCTACTTCCTGGACCACGCCTCCTATTTATATACTGAGCATGACGTCACATGGTATGGAATACCCCGTTGGCCAGTTGGGTTAGCTGTCCCAGCTATGCTCCCTCCCAGCTTCTTGTGCACCTGGCAGAGCATGGGAAGCTGAAAAGTCCTTGACTAGYAGACTACTTAGCAACAACTAAAACCATCAGTGTGTTATCAACATTCTTTTCATACTAAATCCAAAACACAGCACTAGGAAGAAAATTAACTCTATCCCAGCTGAAACCAGGACAATAAGTTAAAACAAAAGTGCATCACCTCTAAGTTAAATAAGGATGAGATTGATACACATAGATAATTCTGAACTATTATGCAGAGAATTGGTCCTGTTTATGGCTGTTCCCCTAGTGCTGAAGCTAATGCAACTGCAGGCACAATGGTATTTTGCACCTGTAAATATAACCCATGACCAGATGAAAATAGAGAATATTTAGTGGAAAATTCAGCATGGGAATRGCATAGTTTACATCAAGGTGTTTTTGCTATTTGAACTTTCCTTATTGCAGACTGGGTGTGGTTCCACAAGAGGTTGTTCAAGGTCTTTCAAAGAAGTCACATACCGGAGTTTTTAAAAAAGTAATTTTGGACTTTTTGTTTATTGTCACAAAAAAGTCTGGTATCTCAGAGAACTCTTCTTTTTTGAAATAATTTCTAAGCRTCTTAAAAAGGAATACCCTCTGTATTCTGGCTTTTATTTAAGTCTGATTTATGAATGATTAATTTTGATGACTTAATTTCCAGCTTCATTCTGCACTCGTTTGCTGTCATGAGCTCAGTGTAGTCCATGGTACAACCATATTTGGAGGCTTTTGTGAAAAGCCAGTATGAGCTACACTGTTGGGATGGGTAACTTAAGAGCACAAGCCTCTGAAAAGATAAGATGATCATACACTTACCAGCCAGCCATTAAAAGATATTGGAATCTTTTTAAATCAGAAAAAAMCCCCAAGTTTTATACTCCAGAACTTTGTTAGATAAACAGTGTTCTTTTGTGCAATTTGGAATTTCCTTTTTATTCTTTTTAAATTTCTGCAGAAAATACTGAATGCTTTTGCTGAAGTTCAGTGCAGGTTTAAAGCTCACTGTTCATAGTGAACATTGGCCATATGGAAAACTACAGAAAACAAAATTCCTGCTAATTCTGGTATGTTTCTTGTGAGAGGATATTTTATTATAAGGATCAGTTTACAAATTATGCTTTGGTTTTATTTCTTTTTTTTTGTAGACATGATTCCATATCTATTCATTTTTTCACTTCATCCATGGAAGCTAGATTACTACAGCTAGTAAAATAGTGAGGAAAACCAGTGATTTTAAGCCTGTTCTGCCTTTCAAATTTCAGTCAGAATTTTTAGCACAATTAGAGTTATGCATTTGTACAGGTATGTGAATGTAAAATGTTCACTGCTAAATGTACATGAATATAATGAGTCTGATTATTTAACGGATGGGTTGTCCAAATTGATTTTTATAACAGAATGTTACTTCTTTAAGGCTGTGTAGGGATCTTATTTGATATGGCAGAATGTCAGCATGGGAAAAATGAGCATTCACATATTCTGCAAAGTACACTGTATATACAAGGATGTTATATTATATCCCAGTTTGTTTCAAATACATTAAAACAAAAAAAAAAAATTACAAGCCCAAGCATTGTCATCCAAAGTTTACTAATAAAAAATAAAAATCGATCCTCTTATCCAACATAATAACACAGAAGGTAATGATTACTCTAAGAAGGCATATGTATACACAGATGGAGGAGCCTTGCCCACCTCCATTATTTGTGAGAAAATAAATGTTCTTCACAAAGAAGAGTTGTTTTTTCTTAGGTCCGTATTACTTCCCTTGAACACTACTGACGTGTGAAACTTTAGAGGGATAATACCTCTATTTTTCCTTTAACCTAGCATATTGCTAAATCACAGCTCTTCTGAAATGTTAATAACTGATGTGATAGGACTGAAATAATAAGCATCTGCCTATGTGGGGAAGATATCAGCAAGGAACCCCCACCCGACAGATGTTGCTATTGTAATATTCACAGCCAGTATCAGTCTACTAGGTGAAATGCATGGAATGGATTGAAAAATTGTCTCCTCGTATTTTTAGCAGCAAAAATGGTTAAAATAATTGCTTACAGAATTAGCTTATACTTTGTTGCTACACAGACATATTAATGAAAAGGAGTTTGTTGGAATTTAAGAAAATTTTTGAAGTATCTGCAGGTATCTGCATACCTGTTTCAGTGGAAGTATATTTTTTCTTCTTCGGGGATCTGTTCTTTAGTTTATAAACTAGCAGGTCCTTGGAATAGATGTTTCATGTATTCCGATTCTGTATTTAATAAGATGAGCTCTGATAATCAAGGCCTGGAGTGAAGTTGCCTACAGTTGCTACCATCAAAGGAAGAAATATTTTTGATGTTGTATCTATAAATGAATCTGAATTGCTCTGTTCCTAATTTCCCATTATAATGAAGAAAACTAGAGATAATTTGCATATTTTGTGTTTATGCATATATTGCAAGCCTCCCCTCTTTAATTAGTGGTTGATAGAACTGAGTTGAAGGAGTTAAAGATTTGCATGTCATTAACAACTGTCCTCTAAAAATGGACTACATGGCTGGGAACAACAGTAAAATGCTCTACTTGTTTACAATACCAAATGTATTTGAAAAAGGAAGATCTGTGATGTTGGTGTTTTTGTGTCCTATGCCACCATCAAGCCTAGAGTACTCATGTCCTAGTACATGTGGCCATCAGTTGGTGGCTGGATTAACCATAGCTATGTTTCTATGGTTGTCTTTGACAATCTATTATCTGTTTATGAATGACAAAGAGGCAGCAAGCTCCATGCCATCATAATTTTTTTGATCACTGTTATTCACAGGTCTTAGAGAACTGATGGTGGAGCGAATGGTGGATGCGCTCTCCTATCCTTGGAACTCACACACTCTAAGTACAGCCAAAGGGTACAGAGGCTCCACAGGCCCTCAGTAAAAATGGTCCCTGAAAGCCAATCCGTCATCTTGGTTTCATATCCTACTTCCCTCCTGCATTTATTTGTCTTAAAAGTCCTTCCACTCCTGCTGCCTGTCAAAGAAATTTTGTTACAGTAGTCTTCTTACCTGCTTCACTTACACAACTTCTTCAGATTTGCAGAATAATATTCTTAATGGTCAAAGTATGAACAGTTGCTATCTTTCTTTAACACATAGTACGTTGATCACTTCATCAGTTCTGTAAAGCACCTATAGCAAAGAATATGTCACAGTGTATGAAATCTTGGCAGCTTAACTTGTTTCTTCTCTTGTTGGTGGATGCGTCCTCAAACTCATCTTGTCTTGCAGGCTGCCTGGTTCACTTATGCGGGTGCAATGCTTGTACCTGAATGRGAGTGCAAGGTTTAGCACATTTTCAAAATGCTCCTTTTGTGCATCCATGTTGTCATTGCAATTTGTTGTCTATTCACTTTTTCCAATATTTGCATCACTGCCTAGATTGTGTTTCCATGTAATGTAATTTGACACTGTGTTAATACTTTGGTTCTTGGTGCTTTTTTAGCTGCTGAGCCTCTCTCTGTATATTTTAAATGCCCAATCTTTGTACATTCTGTGCTGAGTTATATGATGATTTTATCCTTCTGTTTATCTGGGAGACCTGGATTATTTAATTTTTCCTGTAAGATTTTTATTTTCTTTAATGTCGCAATTTTTCCCATTTTTTTCTACAGTTTTTTTTCTTGTTTCCACCATTATTTTTTGTATTATTTACTTTTTTGTTCATTCCCCATTTTACGTACCATATATTTGTAAATAAAAAAGTGGATCCTAACTTTCAAGTTCAGGCAATGATATCAGTCAGTATGAAATGCTGTGCTGGTTGATTTCACCTACATAAATAGCTTGACAAATTGTTCAAGGTATTTCACAGACAATGCTTTGTACTAATATATCTCATGAGGTATGTACTTTTGCTTGCTGGAGGTTGTTCCAAATTTCAAAAAAAAGTGTTGTAAGCTGTGTCAAAGAGTCAAGCTGCAGGGCATGTTTTCTTGAAATTAATGGTTAGAACATAGAAATAAACAGTGACTTACAGACATCTGCAGGTATTTGCAGAAAGTAGGTGGGAAGGAGTTTATAAAATAATCTCTTCAGGAATAAATGTGAGAAACTACAAAAATATGGGGGGAAAGCGAGAAGGAGATTGCATAACATGAAGGAATAGACAAACATTTGTCTTCCTTTTGCTCTAATAGTTGTTGGAAGGGTCAATAATTTTAAAATGTGAGGTTTTCTCTCGCACTCTACTTTGTCCCAAGATGCCCTGAAGGCCTTCCAGCTCTCATAGAAGACAGTGAGAGAAGAAAGCCTCCAGAGCAGTCCCCCGCATTTTCAGAAAACTCAGAATAAAAATAACTAACAAAATTATCTTGCCCTTTGCAAATTGCTGTAAAATATATCACAGCAAATGCCTTTGGCTTTCCAACACATATGCAGTTCCTCTTGATAAACCAGTGTACCTCAACTCACTGGATATCCATCAAGACCTCTGTAAAACCAGCAGAAGCAGAATCAGGTAGGCCAAACTAGTAATAGTAGTGTAATAATAACATAATAGGAGACCACACTGAAGTTAAACATGAGTTTATGTAATTTATCAGAAAAGTATTTTCCTCTTCATTCTCAAGTCAGAAAAAGAGAATTAAACGAACTGTATCCCTTACTGTTCATGTTACTAGCTCTACCGCTGCTTACCTGGTGGTGCAGTTACTCTCTGATAAAAACATAAATATAAGGCACAGATGCCTGAACTGATTACATCAGTGATGTACATCACTTTTTCAAGATTCTATTCACAACTTTAGGAGGAATAAACTTTTTTTTTAAGGAAAGCTGAGGCTCAGAGACTTTTAGAAGTGAAGCCTGTATCAAGTATCTATTATGCCTCCAAATAAATGGTCAAAATAAGATTACCGAAAGCAGAACTTAGATATTCTAGTAAGATTTGCATTTTATCCTTGGGAAGTTCCAGCACACGAAGTACTCTCCTTACATGTGAAAATACACCTCCCATTTTGATTACTGCTTTAATCCAGTTGTGTTTCTCAATCTTCCTCATGCATATTGAACTCGGTTGCAATAACTGTTGATTTCACACAATTGCACTGACCTAAACCTACTGTGTCATACTGGTATCTCAGGCAGGTAGAGCCTGGGACAATATTTTTTTCTTCATCTGCATCTAAATTGCAGACACCCCACTTCACTCTTTGCTGGGTCTGGATGAAGGGAAGAGGAGGTTCCTGGGGATCCAGCTCAATTCTTATTGATGCCAGTGGGAGTCTCTTCAGTGTTTCAGTGGCAATATGATAGTACTTTATTAGAATATAATCTTTTCCTTGTTGGAATCATATCCCTAGCTTGTTTGTCATGTTCTGAATGTAAATGTATCAGGTGTGTGTGAGAGAGATACAGGGAGACTGACAGCAGCAGGGCATAGTTTATGTTTCCCAACTGTGAAATAAACCTTGAAGTATCTTTTCTTCCAGTGAACCTTTTTCCTCCAAAAAGGCTGATAAACCACCACAACTTTAAAAAGAATTTCCTAAAAAAATGCATCATTCATCAAAGAGCAGATGTGCACTGGGTGTGAAGGCCTGTAGTCCAAACACATCGACTGATAGTACAAGAATAAAATGTGCAGCAAACACTGTAGTGAATTTAACTAGCAGCATCATCTGTTAATTACTGATAAAAGTTTCTTGGTATTCAACAATGAGTTTGGCATCCATAAAAAAAAAAAAAAAAAAAAAAATTGACATGTTCTGAATATGCTGCATCATGTTACACTGGACAGTTTCCAATGATAAGGCCTTGGCCATAAGTCAGGAGTCATGACTGCAGAGTGGTACAATGTGACAACGCATTTGGTGGTGTTTTTTTTTTCAGCTTTTTATTTGATTTCGTGCCAAACATATCAGCTGTTAATTTAGATAGGCACTATCCCACCTCTTCTGAATTTAAAAAAAAAAAAAAAGGAAGTATGGGTAATAAGAACAAAAGTATTTTCTCAAATTTATAGGGAACTGAATGTTCCAAGGTCGCTTTTCTGTCATTTTGCCTCTCATTTCTCCTGTTCTTTTGTTAAATGTAACAAATAAAGTGCTTACCCTCTTCTAGCTGTCCCCTGGATGCTCTGGTTCTCCTTGAAGATGTGACAGCATCTGTGCCTTGAGCTTCATTGCCAGAACAAATGGTAAAGAAGTAGCCCTCAAACAAATGAATGAATGTTCCATAAAGCCACAGTGCTTTACAGGGGTACTTTGAAAGTAATGTTGTTAATGGTTAATCTTGAGGCTGAAAGGCAATAGTTTTAAGCTCTTTATTTTGATCTTTTTTTTTTCTTCCAGTTATGCAAAACATCAGTCATGACTGATTGCTTGAATTCTGAACACCTACTTCTTTCAGCAATATTAATATGAGACCAACAGATCTGACCCACTTAGATGAATGACTGGTTTAATCCATTATAGCAGTTCCTAAGTTCTAGGCAATAATTTTAAGACATTGAGGCAGCTGTTTGCCAGAAACAGTCATATGCAGAGGACATAAGGCCCTTGAACCAAAAGCCAACCAATAATGTAAGAATAAAATATAGACAGATATCAAAAAGCCAAAATAAGCTTCCCTCTAATCAGGTCATAAAAATGAAGAGGAAGATCCCACAGGCAAACTCCCACCAAAGCCCCTTTGTAAAAGGACAACAGCTTAATGGCTCCCACTAGTAGCATCAGGGAATGACACTTCAGTAAATACTTTCTCAAAGGGAGGGTGGAAAATAGCAACTTGAAACAAAAACTGGATGACTAATGGAAAATATTATCTCTAAATACTGTCTTGAATTTTTAAATATTTTTGTTCAGAGAACATTTATTCCCCTAGCATGTTTGCTCTCAAGAATTATTCCACTGATACATTTTAACTGTACGCATGTGTATGTGTGAGGTGAAAAACGGATTTCAAGGGGAATTTCTGGATTTCATTCATCGGGAAGTCAAAACCAGTATCACATGACTTATCTCACAATGCAGTAATCTGCTTTTAATTCACATGCTTGTAATAAACCTGGAACAAACCTATTCTGAAAGTTACTTCAAGAATGCATCACAGAATCAATACATTACTGAAAATCAAGAGTTATCCATGAACCTTTTGTAGGTAGAAGAAGGGTCTGAATTAATCAAATAAATTCTTTCTTGTTAATTACCCGCTAGGCATTTCCTTAAAAATAGTTCTTAGACAATGAAGGTGGTATGGCACTTTTACCTGATCCGAATCCTTTTACTATCCTACTTTCACATTCATATCCATCCTTAGCTCACAACATTAATCTGTTCTTAACTTTCACGGAAACGAAAATTAATACTTCAATTGAAATAAATAATTTACAACTGAAAAAATAGCTACATAAGAGTAAAGAATGAAAATAATTACTAGAGATTGGTTCAAAGGTTCAGAAGAGTGGTTCGGAAGAGTATTAAATATCTAATAGACCATGTGCAGTATTAGAAACTTTTTTCCCCTGAACCACAGTTTCTCATTGCTAAAAACAGGTCTCACATGTACTTCAAAGGCAGAGATGCTGCAGATTTCTCCATGGTATTTTCTGGCTTGTAAGTCTTTGAAACGTCAGTAAGAGTCACTTATATCAAAGAGAAAGTAATGTTTTACATTTAAAAAAAAACCAAAAGCCTGCTTCTGATTCGATAGAATCATTTTGTTTCAGGTATTGCAAGTAGTTGGATTTGGTGAAAAAAGGTAAAATGGATACAGCTTTATGCCTGGGTTTATGGGTTTAGAGGCCCCAGTTATCACCTCTAATACAGGCTTATTTAAAATCAGTTTGCAAAATTGCTAAGTTCTTCAGAAATGTAACACCTGTCAAACTGGCTGGAATTGTCAAATATCCAGGATGATTTATTATGAAAATAAGGAATTAATATTTAAAATATTGAGGTGTTCTTTCAGTTAAATGGAGTGAAATTTTAAATGAATTATTGTATTTTTCAGTATCTCAAAACTGTTACTGGAGAAATCAGGGACAGTGCCTATAAAACTCTTTTTGCTACATTGAGTGTTTTGGAAATGAAAGGGAAAAACAAAGAAAAGAATTTACAGGATGGCATTGCCCTTCAACATTTTTTTAATATGTGTGTTTGTGTATGCATTTACGGAGAATTTAGGTTTACATACCATCCCAGTGAAGCCAAATTACTATAATTCTGCAACACATGAGTAGTTACACTTAGTAGGAAAATAATACAACAGTCTGTTCCCTTTCAAGTGTTAAGGTAAGGATAATTAGATACACATGTATTGATAAGCACTTTAAAAGGAGATATTATCCATCTTTCCTGACCAAGCTGCTGTGCACTGTACTTAGAATACAGCAAAGGTGGGACCTGAAGTCACTTTCCTACAGAAACTAATTCCAGCATACCAGCTTTCTAAGAAATTCTAAGACTTTCCCATAAGAACAAAACTGTGTTTGTATCCACATTTTAGTTTAGATCTGCAGTTAATTTAAAGCTTTCTAGATGTTTTTTATTTCTCTTTGTGAAAGAGGAAGAAGGAGAGCAATCAGCTTGTTACAGAAAACATATTAATAACATTTATATAGTCTAAAACCATCTTTCATTTTTCCAGGAATATCTAATGGATAGCGTGCATACTTTAAAGGCCTTGGTTTCTCATTGTATGGAAGTACAAAGCAGCAGTTTCCAAGTAGATGAGAGAATGCCACAGTAAAGAGGTAACAAGCTGTACTGTGTTGTGTGCAAGTTATAAAATATATTAGGTATCAGTATATCTGCACTTTAAGGGATGCTGAGAAATTAGGTTATTATAACAGATGCTATTTTGAAATGTTTCCATTTTCTTTTTCTTTTCTTATATAGTTCTTAATCTTATTTTCCACAAAGGGGAGAGTTTAATCTTGAGAGAGGCCACTGTCATTTTATGAGAAACCTTTCTACTGAGTTTCAGGTGTGCTGTGTTGTATCACTTAGCTTCAGTGTTGTTATTTCCATATTTCCAAAATTTTTTTCCTAAGACCTAATGTCATCAGGCATTTACATGCTACAACTGTCCGGATTTTAAAAGTGTCTGTCCTTATTTTTCAGGTCCAATTGTGTCTCTCCCAAGGTGTAAGAGAGTAAGTATAAAACCAATGTAAATCAGATACAGAAAAATGGGGGTTTGCTGTCTTTCTGCCATTAGGATAACTAATACAAAGTACTTTCTGCATATATTTGGTCTCATTTGTAATAAATTTATTGTGAATATGCACATATCTCCTTTGTATTTTGTTTAGGACAATTTTTCAGCAATGGAATTTTATTAGTACCCATGTTCTCACAGAAACCATATGCTAGTTTTAAAATAGCATATATAAAAGTTCATTTGGAGCAGTCACAATGAAGCAAGTAAATAGCTCAAATATATGGAATGTCATTCCCACCCTGTAATGAATAATAATCCCAAAAGATATTCATCTGCTTATGTTTATATATCAAGTATTTGGGGGAAATAAGCACTTAGGGAATCAGAAACAGAGGTTATGACCTTGTCAATGTAGCAAAGGGAAGTGAAATAACCGAATCAGTTGTTTGGGCTGGGATAGCTTTTTGCAGTGCAAGTGTGTATGGTAACACTGGTTTTGAAAGAAAGGCACAGTGTATTGGTATAGCTTAAATCTCTAAATAATATATAAGATAGATGAGTTTATAGTTCGGGGCGGGGGGAGGGGGGGGGAGAGAGACAGAAGTTGCTTGGTCTCATGAAAACAGAGGTAAGCCAGAGCGTACCAAAGTCTAAAATGCCTTTCCACTGCAATTCCAATTATCTGCCCTAGAGATGCTGCTCTTAAATTGGATTTGTAGACAAACGGCTTTTCTGACCTGTGACAGCGGTTGATGCCCCCTGGTCCTTCTTGGGCCCGTTCTTGCTGAAAGGTCCTAATAGCTGGTAGAGAGGCTGCGTGAACATGACCTAATTCACCTCACACAGAGTGGCACGTTCTGCTGTTTTCATTTAATTGAACCAGAATGGCTTTCTCTCCAACAAAATTAGTGTGTGAGTGAACTGCTCTGCCAGAAGATCAGCAGGGCTGGTATCCTGTAGTGCCGAAGAGTAGCTGGAAAGTCTCTTGCCTCAGTGCAGCTGGCACCAGAACGGCACGTCCAGAGGCCATTCCTGGAATGCAAAACAACCACGGCCACCTTAGGTCTGTAATTCTTGTGTGGACATTAGGACTTCTTTAGGCTGAAATAGGCCAGTCTACAAAGTTTTTTCCCTGTGAATAACGGAAACATCTGCATTTATCTTTTCTGAGCACATGGATTAAAATAAGGGAAGAATTTGGAGGGCTATCAGCACATGGATGGCACTACCTGGTGTTTCTCATATTCAGAGGTCACAGTAGCAGCTGGCAAATGAGGTAGCTGCCATTTTAGCATACAGCCTTTATAGGCTGGCCAGTGGAGTACAACTTTGGGTCATGCTTGAGTTGGAATTGACATAGCTGCAGCAAAAATGAATTGTTGCAGGAAAATGGAAACCTTGTGGTTATATGCTCAACAACAGAAGAATAAAACTCATCTTCTGTCTCTGTCCTTACCATCCAATGAACAATTCACTGCATTTCTGAATCATTGAGTGATTCAGAAAAGCTATGCTGCTTTATACACAGTGTATGGATCTTTCCCCTCACTAGTCCCTTCATGTTCTCTTTGCATAGTGGAGGTTAATTAATATATATCTTTCTTAAACTTTCTGAGAATTTTACATGAAAGATGTTGATAGACATTAAAATAGCCTTATAAAATGAAATTTTCACTCCCTTTAAAACCTAGGCTTGAAGCACTCCCTTAGTTTTGTTCTGGAAATAGGCTCTCATTCTCCAGAAAAAGACAAAGGTAGAATAATTATAATGTATTTAATTGCTACAAGATAAACTTCTTAAAAGACCCAGCAAATATTTAAACAGTGAGGATAGCTATCCACAAAAATATTGAAAGATAAGAGACTGTCCAACTTCAGCAGCATGGTCAACATTTTCACTGACAAATTCTGATTCCCTGTAAGTATATTGCATACAGTTCCAGAATACGTGGTAAGAGACTAGAAACCTTTTCTTGGTGTGACAGTCACACAAATCTTTAATGACACTGAGAGCAATTCTAGCATAGTTATCTGTAGGAACCCATGCACTAGTAAATTGTGTTTTATAATGTGTTATTGTTTCATGTATAAGGTTAAGGCTAAAGATCTAACCAGGTGCTTTCCTTTCACCTTCCAACAAAGTGCCTAAGTTAAGTACTTTTGTTGTAAACTACATCAGACATCCAATAAAACATCACTGGCCGAACAGTTTGCTAAATCAAAGGTTAATACCAGCTCATATTATAACTAGAAGTAGAATGCCAGATGAATAGCACTATAACTAATTATTAACAGAAAGATCATCTGTACTCTTACGGTTGGGTTGTCACACAGCGATTTCTACTCGTGTAGTGCTGGGAAAAAAGGGACAATCCAGGCCTCCAGTAACCTCAGTAGACAAAATTTAAAAGGAAATAGAAATGCTTGACAAGAAGGGTATTTCCCCAAGTTTTCTGTATTTAGTGGAATAGGACTACATAAACTACTGAATGTTTAAGAAATATATGGTCTAGAATACTGCCTAGAATAGATTGTCTTAATGCATAATCACAAAGTGGGCCATGGGCTTTTCTCTTTGCTTTTTGAGACTGGTACAACTGGGAGTTGTTATTGCCATCAATAAGTTTAGCATTTTAATCCATAAAATGCTAATATTCTATTGCCAACAGCTGATAGCCTAAAGTGGATCATAATGAACAGGCAGGAGAGCCAGTATTTATCAGCCAAGATGGGTATGATGGAACATTACCTAATAAACAATAATAGACAGTTAATAAGAAATAAAAATCAATATTCTGTCAAATAGGAAGCCAGTGCAATGCAGCTAGGTTGAAAAAATATGAGTCCTTTTTTTTATCTGAGCAAGTACCTAAGCTGTTGCATTCCAAATGAGTTACAATTTATGGCCAGCATTCTGGGAGAGACCTATAAATACAGAATTGTAATAATCCCATCTGGACAGTAAAATCCATAGATTATGAGTGTGCTGCTTTTGTGACCATTTAAATGCAGACTATTGAAGGTATTCACTTTGAGAAAAAAGCTTCTTTTCAATAACTAGAATAAGGCTGGTAGGACAACGTTCACAATTCATAGCCTCCTACACCCATGCGCCCATCCTCCTAAATGGAAAGTTTAGACAGAGAGTCGTATAACAGCACTGACTAAAGTAAACCCACGGATTATTGTCACTCTGCTCATGCCAATAAGAAATCAAAGTCATCTGGTAAAATCTAGATGTCTATTAGGTGTTTTCATCCCTATGTAAAATGATAGTTTCTCTCACAAAATACATCACTTTTTTAAGATTTCAGGATTTTTTAAGCAAACTTTTAAATAGATGGAAAGGGTGCAGTGAAAACGTGTTTTTTTCTGACAGAATTTTCTTCTGCAGAAAAATAATGGAATAGGTCCTCTCGAATAAGGAAAATTCTCTGTTTTTAATTTGTTGCCCCCTGAAGTTAGAGAAAATAACAAATAATGGTTTGATTGTAGATGAAAACTTGTAATAAAATACAGAAAAAAACTTTTGTAATAGTTTTGCAGTTTGGCAAGCAGAAAAACATACACATCAAGAATGACTGAGAGAAAACCAATGTTCTCCTTCAGCCTGTCTTTCCTAGTATTTCACATTTTCTCACTGGAAAACCCCCCAAACAAACCAACCATACTTTCCCAGTGGGAGTGTTCCACATGAGCTTTCTTCTTGTACATATTCCCATGGGAGAACTTTCCGTTTTTATGACTGGCCTCACTGGATCTGTGAATCCACAAATCAAAGGCCACTTTTCTTTCAAGAAGTATTGCAAGGACAACTTAATATATATGCTCATTAAGCTTTAAGCCTTTCTTCAGTATAAATACCAAGACTGAAAGAATCTTCCTCTGTCATTATTATATTAAAAACCTTGAGGTTTCTCTGTGTTTTTTGACTGGAGTGGCTACAACTCCAAACTCTGCAGAATACTGTTTTTTCCTGACATGAGAGTGCTTCCTCCCAAGAAAGAGAGCAGGGATACAGAGTGGGGAGCCTTTTCCCAGTCCCATAAGCTTTGAATTCACTTAATGCTTTTCACCCCTCCCATGAAGCTGAGGTGGTTTGGTCAAGGGAATATACTTTTTAGCCCTCATAAGAGGTGTTGAGAAGTGAGTGTAATGTGAATAACTACTTCTGAAGAGCAATTTAGCTATAGGAATCATCTAATTAAACAGGAACAATACCTCAGGACTTAAATGGAGAAACACTGTACAACTTGTAAATGCCAAATGGCAGCTTTTACAAGCAAATTTACAATTCAGATTAGGTACTTTTTTGGAATACATATTTGTGCATATACTTCTGTTCAGTACTGTCTCTTCTGTAAATGTTTGTGGCAAAGCAAGGAAACCACTAAGGTTGCTAAATATTACGGAATATTATTGGAAATTGCCTTATTGCAAGTGCTTATATTGAATATATTACAAATATGTTATTCTGATCATTTGCTCTGTGTACCTCTCAGGCACCTACGCAATGTAAAATGATTACTATAGTTTAAATAGAGAATAAAAACACAAGTACTCTATATATGCTAGTGACATGCCACTGTATGAATAACTTTAAAAGACACCACTATCTAACTGATCTTAAATCTAAAGAGAAAAAGTGTAAACAATAAACAGAAGTCAGAAATTCAACCAGTGTAGTGCTTTTTAAAGTCCACTTTCCTTAATGGATTTTCAAATTATTTTCTCAAGGACTGAGGCACTTAGAATCCCTAAATAGCTACAAAATTTAAAGATTTCATTAAATATAGCCTGTAGCGATAAACAGGAACATCAGGTTATATTTGACTAGAGGTTGGTTCAAGGTGTGGAAATTGGAAATGGAACAAAACGACATCAAATTCAGGATCTGTGGGCGCTCTCTCTCTCTCTCTCTGCCTCTCCCCCTTCTCTTCCTCTTTCTCTCTTCCTTGCTTTCTTTCTTTCAGATGCTGTGACTTTGAGTTAGGTTCTACAAAACTTCATGGAGGTCTTGAGCTGTTCTGGTGATTTATCCTGTCAGCTCCACTAACTGTGTCTTATTAACAGAAACAAAGAAGTAATAAAGTCAGAGAAGACAAGCACTGGCAAAGGGGGAAACATAGTGTAAGGTTTATATGCATGCTTTATATATATGTTTGTTACCAAGAAGGCAATACAAATCAAGGGAAGTAGTAGACATTAATTCATTGTATAGGGAATTGAGATAGCTTTTGCAGCATCATTTATGCTTACTTTTTCTTGGAGGTTGTCACCTTATGTCTGTATACCTCAATTTCTGCACTCTGTATGAGTAATGAGACTTGAGACTTCCCTTTCCTACAAAGCACTTTGAATTCTGTTTTGAAAACTTCAACATAACAGCCAAGTGATATCTTGCGTATATTATGCTTAGTGCATTTTCTGAGTTCCATTTGCTAGAATAGCGATGATTTCTTTAAAACAAAGATCTACTTATAGGTGTGGTAATGTGAAGCTAATCAGTATTATTTTATCTTTTCTTGAGGGAAAAAGCCTTAAAAATCCTTAAAATATCACATACAGGAAGACAGCATACTGGAAGAGCACTGTACTATTCACTACTCAATCTCCTATTGCTAAAATCTGACTTTGTATGCTCAGTTCCAAAGTTCATATTCAGGGATGTATTCAAATGTATACTTAAGCTCTATAGAATCTGAAAGCTCTGTTTATTTTCAAAACAGCTTTTCCAAAATAGGTATATTTCCATTATAAAAGGATAGTATGGCAACTTTGTGATAGATGAGTGGAATATATCTAGGTCCAGGCTGCTGAGAAAAATTGATTAAGAAGTTAACAAAGTGGGGAAAGATTATTCTTCTGCAGAAGTTTATGCCTCAATTATAGGAGGACATTCTTCATAATATGCCAGTGAAAGACAGAGTGAGTGATTGGGAACAGCAACTTGATGTGAGGATGCTTGATATACCTTGTTGGTGTGCTTATTCCTTTTCAATGACTGCAGAGGGAGTCTAGGCAATTAAATGGCTGATGCAGATACCAGGTTTGAATACAGTGAATACTTCTTTGAGTGCATACTCTGAATGACCCCTGAAGGATTTATCTGTCTCCACTGGCTATATCAGGAGGGGAGACAGACTACCCTCCTAAATTAGGTGTGGATGTGTTGATGCTGTTAACGCCTTTCATAGTCTTGAGACAAATTCACTTCTGTTTTCGAGTAGCAGGGGAAGAGATATATATGTAAGCTGACACAACCTTATCCTATTCTTAGAAGTTGGGACACTCAGCTTTTTGAAGATATTTGCTGGTACCTAAGAAAAAAACCCTAGCAGCAGCTTTGTTAGTTGTTTTGGAGAACAGGTGGTCCACTTGAAGAGATTTGATGGAGATAATTTGTTCTGTGGTTTGTATTTTTGCATAGATACAATGTGTTCATTAGAGAGGGAAAAGAAAGATTATTTAAAAATAGATGTAAAAGATCATCCGGTTGATCATGTTGAAAAAAGCTCCTTTTTAAGATTCAGTGAAAAACTGTCATGATGTAAGAGTCATCATCATTGCTCAGGATTGTTTTTTCTGTGAAACAAAAAGTGTGCTTGGGTAGCACGAACTTTAATTTAGTATAACATGTATGGCAGCCGGGTTCTTTAATAAAAACACAGTTGGATTTTAAAATGTGGTATTACCAAAAAAAAAAGATGGAACAAAGCATTGCACCATGATCTTGCTCTATCAGCCATCCTTCTGAAATTTTCTTTTCGGGAATTGATTACTATGAGATGTCACCCTCATTTTCTAATTAAATTGGCTGATATCAATCAACAAAACTGCCTGTAGAGTATGATATTAATCACAAGAAGTAAAGGTGGCAACCCACATTGTAGCTTGATTGTGTGAGATATTCAACATCTTCAAATTATACTGACACGAATGATAATAAAGCATGTTATACCTTTGACAGATGTGTTTAGTTCTTTTCAAGGCTGTACTTTCATTTCAAGTGGTGTGTTTGGAGCATTTATAATGAATGTAAGAGATAAGGTTGAATCAAAATGTGGAATACCAGAAAAATTTTGGATTCTAGAATGAAAATTAATGTAACAGGGCTATTTGAAATTTTTTTATCTCTATCTATCTATCTATCTATCTATCCATATTTGTAGTATTAAGGGCACAAAATATTACAAATCAGACACTAAGGTATAAATTCATAAAGTATTCCATTGAAGTTAGTTTTAATTTTGCTATTAGCTTCAGTGGAACAAGAGAGGAAACACTAAAGGTAGACCTTATCGGGAAATGTAAAGCATATTGGAACAGCATTCTTCCTCAGCAGAATCTCTTAAAATTTTTTAAAACAAGTCAATTCCATTTTTCTTCTCATAACTACCTTTATCTATGTATGAGATGCAAAATATGATAATAAATCTTAGAACAGGCTATTACAGTTAAGTTGGTATTGATCGCAAGGAGTGAAATTGCTATATTACATGTTGTAAAACTTATTCATATCCCACAAAAATATTACATTAAAAGTATAATAAATTGCAATACTTTAATCACTTGGCAAATGATTTGACTCTTTCTGTTCAATTTATAGTATCATTTCAGTAGCACCTGCTTCATAAAATGTGCATATTACTGATACTACTCTGATGGCTTTTATAGGAATGTTATTGGAATAATTTATGCAATTGCTCTTTTTACCTAATAATTCTTTTTTTCCTCTTTCCCACATAGCTCCACTTTTACTTTTTCAAAATCTTTTATATTATCTTATCTTATTTCTCCTCATATTCACCGTTATCACTTGTCGAGCTAATGAAGTATCTTTTCTTCAGGTAACTTAATCTTCCATTAGAAAAAAAATCACAGTTTTAATATTTCTACTACTTGCCTTAATTATAAATCACACAAATATAAGTTTACAAAATATGAGAGTCTCTGAGATTACACTCCTGTTTCAGCTTTATGGTACTACATCTTTTATTTTTAATTAAGTTTTTATTGAATTTTCCATTGAAGAGTAACAAACAAACCATAAGCTGTGAATTATACATGAGCTGAAACATTCTGCATTAGTCAAACGGAAAAAGAGTTCATACTTTTTCAATATATATTTTTCTCTTAAAGATTATAGATAGAATCCTACCCTAAAAAAGATATGATCTGTTCCACAATGTGCATTTATAATCTTGATCTCTCATCCATATTCTGAAGCATGAAGAAATAGGACAGTGTGATATATGTAGAGCTGCATTCAGATTTGATCATGGCCTTCTAGAATAACTTCAGCAACATGAATACCATAAAACCCCTGGAGACCAGTTGAAATAAGATTATGCCAAAATCCACGGACCAAATACCAGACCCAGAAAGAACTCAAATCTGGCAGGAAAGTACAAGATACTCTCCAGATCACTGATCACTTAGGTTGCTCTTAAGCAATAGAAAGTATATCTTATTTGGGGTGAAAATGGTATTTGTATGAAATTATTTTAATTGTCTGCAAAACAAATACCAAGACTAATGAAATACATATAAAATTTTAAATAATGCAACCTATTTAAATAAAAATAACATTTGAATATCCTTTTGTTCTTTCTTTTTCAACAATTTTTCCTTGGAAGTGGGGTAGAGGACAGAGAGAAAAGACAGGACACCACATTTTCACTATAATTCTCCTTATCTCAAAACACCTTCTCTTTAGAAATGATTATCTAAAAAGCTGAAGTGCATGACATGCACAAAAAGGGATTCCTTTTTATAAACCTGCCCTATTCAGATCCCCCAAAAGTCAAAAAGAAGGAAATAAGTTCTTTTGTCCTACCAGTGAGGCTTGATTTGCTCTGTCTACAGGACAGCCAACACACTTCCAGTAATACTTATTGTTGAATAAACCAATGCAGGACCTAAAGGGAGAAACTCTTCCTACTTATGCTGCTAAAAAGAATGATTGCTACTGGAAATAGGGATTTTCAACTGAACTAAAACCCAAAACTGATCTCATTGTTATGACAGGGAGAGATTTCTTGAAAACGAGGACACATGATTGCATTCCTTACCAAGGAATTAGAAGTGTAATTTTGAGAAAGTGTAATTTTTGAAAAAATTACCCCTATAATGATCAGTTGCTATTATTTAGTGTGATGGAGTTACACAGAGACAAGGGAAAGATATTTTGGCCTACCTAATTCTTTTGCTGACACCATCTAATTATATTTTTCACCATAACTATATGAATAACTCAGGAGTGGTAATGCTCTTTGCCTTGACACACAGTCAGCTCTGTCACTGCATTTAATAACGTAAAAGGAAAGAAGAAAACATACCAAGTAATTAAATCACATAAATTAGGCAGCCAAGCTGGAGTAATCGAATATTTCAATTAATCACAAGAAACATGCAGAATGTACCTCTGATGCCTAGTCTAGTTGTGGGGGAGACATGAAGGGGAATTTGAARTTCACTAAAGGATATGGCTTTACCATTTAGTAATTTAAAATAATAATCGTTCAAGTGATTAATTCAGCGTAAATAAGAGATGCATATATTAAGAAAAAGCCTGATAACTATGGTAATATCTTACACATATAAGTCCTTCTAGTACTAAAACCAGGCAAAAGTTCCCATTTTAAATAGACTGTGAACATAAGAGTTCCACTATAGCACTAACTCTGTTCATGTGTTTGAAAATGTTCACATGGATAAAGAGTTATCAAAAGGAGGCTGATGAGTGTAAACTATACTACATTACGGTGATATGCTAGACTGACAGTGTTATAGACACATTTTACTGAAATCTCAGTAGCAATATAATGCAGATACTTCAATTACCTTCCTCTCAAGACGAATACACATGTACCATACTATTATCTACATGTTAATAGATAAAATTAATCAGTTATTATTAATAAATGGAAGAATATTGTTCTAAATAGATTACTAACATCTTGGCTTTACATGAAAAAAAATTTGTGATAACAAATTGTGGTAAAGCCTCAGCAGTTGTTATTTTTAAGCAGGGCTGGAGATAGAAAAAGATGGCAGGAATAGACCTTAGGTAGGCCTTCAAAATAGCAATAGCGAAAATTTAAAAAAAATTCTAAGGATATTAAGTCCCTGAACTGCGATTCTTTAAAAGAGACGGTTACCAACAAAGAGGCTTCAGTATGTTCTGAAAATTCTTTCTCAAAAATAAGAGTTCACCAACAGCTAATGAAAAATTTTGCTAGCAAAAATAATACATTAAGCTGGTGGTGGAAAACCAGCAAGTGAGGGAATATCAGAAAATGAAAGATGATTGCACTTGTACAGAGAGAAGGAACTATTCCTAGCAGGGAGAACCAGTGTGAAAAAAGAAAAAAAAGATGAGAATTTTCTAAAAATGAGAGATGACGACAACAGAATAGCAAGAGAGAGCTCTGAACAAGCTGTTCCCACCCCAAGTTATGAAAGAATGGAAAATGAGCCAGATTCCAGTTTGAATGTGTTCTGATGTCAGTGAATTTATCTGGGTTTATGCTGATGTAAATGAGATCAGCATTTGGTCCATCAAAAAAGAAATGCTGTTTTCCCTCTTCTGTGATAGAAACAATAGCATCCCAGACAAGACAGAAAGTATGTGCGTTAACAAGGCCACAATTTAACAATTTAACACATTTGGGAAGTTATCTAGAATATGCCTCCCAATGTTAGTTAACCTTCTTTCCATTATTAGCACTATATATCACTCTAACCGCTTTTCAATCTGTGTTGAGGGATTAATTGTTTGCACATATTGCTGTCTGTTTTTTCTGTACTGGACTGTCCATATGTGCTAATAACCAGGTAAAAAATAGAGCTATCCACAGGGGCTGGTTCTTCTCTCACACTTTTTTTGCTAGCATAGTTCCACTGACATTAGTGAATTTAGAGTGCTTTTGATTTATAAGCATGCAATGAGAAAAGAATTGAGGATATAGTTTCTTAAAATGAATTCTCAAGATGATGGGTTATCCTTTTTTTTCTTTTCTTCTCTTTCCTCATGTGTGGAATTCAGGTGACAAAATTTGGAAATAGAACTGTCAGTCCAAAATGGGAGTTGTCTGAGCATCTTCCCTAGTAGAAGATAATTTGGATGATAACAGATAATAGAAAATGCAGGAATATGCACTCCAGTGAAGACATTTTAAAGACGCACAATCAAACATGGCTCAATTTTTAGTGCAAAGAATGGGTGTCAATGATCAATCTTTTTCAGAATTGTTTAAACCCTCTCTGACGCTGCAGGAACTGTCAAGCAAAGCTAAATACTCAGAGTATGCCAGTTTTGACATTTTTAAGGGTGAATAGGTAGACCTTTATACTACAGATAGCTCTCTCAGACTCTCACCTCTGTTACTGCAGATTGCGGTGTCAGTTCTGACAGCAGTTTTGATGATGGGTGAGTGATGACAATCGATGATGAGGGGCTATAGCTGGGATGGAAATTAAGCTGGGCCCTGTAACACTAGTACATGACTCAAGTAACTCAAATGTCTTAGACTTATAAACTATGACTAATAAAAAATACGTCTGTGACTCAGGTTTGTGAATTATGTGCTAGGTGGGTGCTTGATATTTTAAATTCCATTTTTTCCCCAGACAAGTATCAAACCTAAATGCTGTTTTCAATATTAAGAAAGCTAACACAGTAAATGAGTAAACATCATAACACTTTTCAAAATTTTTTTCCTCTCCTTTATGCTAAATTACATTACAAAAAGTTCTTATGCTCCTTTACATTTTTCTGGCTATCGATCCAGAATAGAACATGATAGAAGCTTTGGGTCTGACCCTGCCTCAGTATAAATCAGCAGAATCCCATTGTCTCCATTAGCACTACGCTGATTTACGGGGCTGATGATTAGACTCCTTCCTAGAAGAAGAGAGGACTAGCAGAGCATTGTAGAATATTACAGGAAGACTTTAAAGCAGAAGGACCCGTCACTTTGAACTAACGTTTTCTTCTATCTCTAATAATAGAAAAGTCTCTTAAGGAGTTTACTACGTGTGTTTCAGCGACACACTTGAAGTCTCCTACGTGGAAATTATCCTTATAAAGACCTGATGTGCCTGATCAGACAATGCAGAGAAAATGAGCAGTAATATCACAAAAGAGGTAAGAATTTAGCTAGATTTTGTTCTGAAGCTTTAGCAAATTTCTATGGAACCAACTTAGAACAATTTTTCGTAGTAATTTTTGTGATTTATAATGAGTAAATGCGATTGATAAATAGGAAAAAATAAGGTACTTTTTTTTTTTTTTTAACATGAGTCCTACTTTCTAGATGTAAGTTTACTTTTTATAGAAACTTTTTTTTTCCCAAGGTGCCTTTCTGGTGATTCGTTCTTTCAATTGGATAGCAACTAAAATTCATAACTTCAATATGGTTGTTTTTTGCCTGGCTACTGTAGCTTGCTCCTTCCAATTGGCTGGTGTAATACTCCTAAGATTTAATCCTTTTCTTTGTTGCTATTCATCAGGAGAGTTTATAGCATCATAATTACCATTTGAATTATTTTTCTAGAATATTCACTTATAAACAAGCAAAATTTTCTTAATCAAAGCTTTTAACTACACTAAACTTTGGATTCCAGCTATATTCATTACTGGTCCTTTTAAAAGAACTTGCAAAACAAGAGAAGAAAATCATGGGGTTATCTCTTTTCTTCCACTCTACATAACTGAAGGTTTAAGTGGATTACATAACTGAAGGTCACTGGATTATATATCAATCAATATCATATGATTTTGTCTTGAATGTTCACCTCTAGAAATTTCCAGGTAGTATCAGAAAAAAATGGCATTCCATCTTTACTATAAAAGAAGTTTTGTCATACTGGCATGGTTTGTTTCTTAGCCTGGAAGCCACTAAGAATAAATATAACCTGTTGGAGTAGCTAGGAACTGATAGGAACTGATCTAGTATTTCTAGGATGTGACTTGACTTCAGTTTGGTGCAAAAAACTTACAGCAAGATACAGTGATAACAAGAAAGGCTGGAGGGGAGAGAATGGGGGGGGACACACACTTGAAAAAGTGTTAAACCCAAGCATCTTCACTATTGGGAAGACACCACAGACTTGGTGTCTGGAGCTGATGTCTATCCAACACAAGGTCCAAGTAAAGACTGTGGTCTAAGTGGAACTGAAATGGTGGGAAGTTCTGCTCAGGGTCTGGGTTGCAGTGCTAAGCTCAAGGCCCATTCTCAGTTCAAATCATGTTGAATAAACTTACAAATTGTCCTTTGGGATTCAGGGATGTTTCAGCACTTTTACCTATATTTCATATTACCATATATGAACTGTGCAAAGAGCAGGCAGCCTTCTAAAAAAGGAGGGGGATGGAGGTTCTCTAATGTTTCTGATGTTAAAATCTTACTCGTCTTTTATATGCACAATTCTAAATAGTAATATAAGCCCACAGAAAGCAAAACATCTTTTTGTGCAGTGCCCATTGATTATTCTTGCAAATTTCAGCTGAGGAAAATTCATGTAATAAGAAAAAAAGAGTGATCAGCCTTAAAACTAAATTAAGCAGAAACCATTTGTTCCTTAATCATAGCTATTTGTTCTGTATAAAATGTCGTATCTCCAGCAAGACACTAGGGCAATTTTTTATGAAAGCAAAACACAAAATATATTCTTGTTTAACGTTTTCTGGCTATAACCCAGCTTGTGGCTGCATATATTATCTAGATATGTCACTCTGTTTACCATATTGAAAAAGAAAAAGCAGGTAAATTAATCACACTGGATTTGAACTGTATGCAGTCTGAGCTATTTCCTTACAGCCCAGCACTCAAATATGCTTAGGTGAGACATTTGATTCACTGCTGGATAGAAATGGGGCTGTGTGATTTTTAGGCTTCTTTACTGCTCTCCAAAACATACATCAAGACCATTCTGTACAAGATGATTTACTATGTAGTTCATCTCTGCATTTTGCTGAGAGCAGCACCTGAGAAAACTTCCATCTCCTGTTGATAGCAGAGAGGCTACACTTTGTACTGATGAAGAGGCTGGGGTGCTCCACTGGTCCGTTGCTCACCAGGGGCATTCTCAGACCTGCTTATACTGCAAAATGGAGGACTATGTAGAAATAACTCAGCAAATAACCACAAGTCCATGCAACAGTGCAGAGAGTAGCATTTTGGTCCCTATAGCAGTGTATCTGCCTGGATCTCTGCTTCAATGTAAGTTAATCTGCTGAGGTGCAAAGCCATGCTGAAATAGCTATAGTGCTTCTGGTTCTGGAGCAGGCATGGCCTCAGCTTTCTTTAAAGTTTCTGCACTGCTCTCTGCTGCATGGTGTAAAAGTGCCCAAATATCAGCTCTTATTTTATTATAATGCAGATAATGTCATGAGTGCTCTATATATTAGTAAATAAACTGCCATATATATATCTCTCTATATATGTCATTACACATGGAAGGTAATAAGCAATATAGAAAAAGACTTTCAAATAGTTAAATAGACCTTAATTTTGGCTATGAAAATGTTTCCTTTTTAATGCCATGTAAATATGTACATTCAAAATCAGTTTTATTCATAAATACTCGCAACTTTACATTTTACAAAAGCATTAGAAGTTCATCTGTGTTTATTTTATCCCATGTGGCATCACATACAGTAGATATGTAAAATCAGTTGCGTTTTCTCCTAGCTTCCTCATTAATAAAATCACATTTCAAAAAAACCCAAACCTATTCTATTCCTCAGAGTTGCAGAGAGAAGTGGCCTTGGCGTAAGGTAAAAGTAATCATTACTAACAACAGTAATAAATGTAACTAAAAGAGTAAGGAGATTCAGGTCTGAAGTTTTTGAAGGAAGGGTGGTAGTGAAGGAATATGCCTTCTGGAGCCCATTTTCCCCGCTACTGATGTTTTTCTTGGGAGAGGATGGCAGTGTGTTGCTTATTCTGTCTGTGAACTGATATTTGTGACAGCATCCTGTGCTGGGGTGGCACCCACTGGCGGCCAAGCATCCAACCAGTTGCTCACCACCCCCCACCATCCAGCAGGATGGAGGAGAAAATAGGAAGAGCAAGAGTGAGAAAACTTGTGGGTTGAAATAAAGGCAGGGAAATCACTTGGCAAGTATTGCCATAGACAAAACAGACTCAATCTGGGGAATTTCATTTAATTTATTGCCAATTAGCATAAATATTTAATTACTGATTAGGGTATTGGGGGGAAAAAACCAAACCCAAAAACATTTAAAACACCTATTCCTTTACCGAGGCTCAGTCTCACCCTGAGCACCTTTTCCCCCTTTTTACTATCACCACAGGTTTGAAGAGGCTGTGTGTGGCACAGGGCAGACCTTGACATTTTCCCATGGATGCCACCCCTGCAGACCCCCCGGCCCACCCCCTGCTACCAAACCCTTGCTGCCTACACTCAGTACACACCCTGAGTTCTACGAGCTGTCCTTGAGAGTCTGAGGATTACTGTCAAAAGTGCTTGACAGTTATCACTTTCTTAATCTTGGGGTTTTTTTTCAGTTTTGCCATGCATTTTCATGCTTTCATTGGGCTGGATCATTACTTATAAAATCGGATTTTATAGCCTGGTCTTAGTAAATACAGAGGCCATATGACAGTTAAAAGAAGAAGAAAGCTTTGAGATTTGTAGGATTATATTGTTTCACTCCCTCTCTCTATCTCTTTTTTCCTGTCTCTCTCTCTCTCTTCTCTCAACTGATTTTCAGATTTCTTGCCTTCAAAAGGCAACAGAGTCTTCCAACCTTGACACGAGGCTGGCAGTTTTCCCCTCTTGTACCTTGTATCAGTTTCTAGCTGGCTCAGGAAACTAGAAGCTTCACCCTAGCTGACACTAGCATTTATTCTGAAGGTACAGCATTAGTGACACTATACTGCAGTGTATTTGGGCCACGTGTGGAAAATTATCTTACTTTGGATCAGTGCTACTTATGCTACATTTAAAGAACCACTACTGGCAACTCAGTGGATTTAAAATACTGCATTTAGTTCAGCTTCCATGTTTAAATTGTTTGCTGTCAGTAAGTCTTTTCCCCAAAAATGACCCCAGTTCTAATCAGACTTGCACACTTTGATAACAAGAATCTAGAGCTTAGTGTTTCAGCCACAGTCTGAACTGAGAGTAACTCACTTTTCTATATTTGTATATAAATTGTGTATGTGTGTGTATATATATATATAGTTTCTATATTTGTATATCTGTATTTGTGTGGAATGGGAACTAAAATGTAAACAACATTACATTTTCAGTGTTGCATTTGATATATGCTGAAGTATTAAATTATCTTTGTGTTTTCCAGAGGTTAATATTTCTTAGACTGTTTGAACCTATAATAAGACATCCAGAGCAACAAACAGTTATGCAGGTGACAAAGTTGTATGTATTTATTTTCTAATTTAGTCTTTTCTGTAACAGCTAGTTGATTAAAAACTCCGCTAATAGAATTTAAATATAAATGTGGTAAAAGTAATTCCTATATCTAATGTTCCTATGTAAATACCAATCACTAATCCTTAAACAGTTTTAGCTTAATCAAAGTGCTTTTAGATTGATTTGGGATTATTCATTTCACCCCAAGCATGCTCTTTGGTTTTTATTCTAAATCATGTTATTGAATCCAAGTGATTGAATCCAAATGTTTGACATAATTTGATTTAAATGTTGTTGAACTGTAAATGAATCCAATAGCTTTTCCCAACTAACTAAACTGTTGCTTTCAAGACTGAAACAGTAGAAGGTAGCTGTTTAAATATAAATTATTTTAAAACGGGCTTGAATCTCAGTTGTGAATCACACAACTAACCTGTGAATGGGGAGTGTGAAAAGCATTGCTACAGCAATTCTTAGAAACTGAACTGATGGTGTTTCCCAGTCTTTACTTTGGCTGACACTCCCGTTTGTAAGATCAAGTTCTTGGTTGCTTATGACTGCCAAACTTGAGATATTTGGGTTGAAATATTATGTGCTGTGTGTCTGCCACACRATGATTTTTGGGTAAGTATCATCTAATTATTCAGATAGTTCTGAGAATGGAATCAGGAAAAAATATATTACTTTGACTATGGTAAGAACAACTTATACAAGCTTTCACTCTTGTCCTTTTCTTTGAAGGAGGGACTGAAAATTTGCCAATGCATTAAGGTTCTGAATTTTATTGCTCCTGTCCAAACATTGAATCTTCAATAAATTTTATATGCCTGTTAAATTTTGGTCAAATGAAAAAAAAAATCCATCTGCACTGAGCATCATCCAGTCTTATATGGCTCCTACACATAACTGTTCTGAACAGGCATTTGTTGTGGTTTAACCCCAGCCGGCAACTAAGCACCACACAGCCGCTCGCTCACTCCCCCCGGCAGCAGGATGGGGGAGAGAATCGGAAGGGTAAAAGTGAGAAAACTCGTGGGTTGAAATAAAGACAGTTTAACAGGTAAAGCAAAAGCTGCGCATGCAAGCAAAGCAAACCAAGGAATTCATTCACTGCTTCCCATCAGCAGGCAGGTGTTCAGCCATCTCTAGGAAAGCAGGGCTCCATCACGCGTAACGGTGACTTGGGAAGACAAAGGCCATCACTCCGAACGTACCCCCTTCCTTCTTCTTCCCCCAGCTTTATATGCTGAGCATGACGTCATATGGTATGGAATACCCCGTTGGCCAGTTGGGTTAGCTGTCCTGGCTATGCTCCTTCCCAGCTTCTTGTGCACCTGGCAGAGCATGGGAAGCTGAAAAGTCCTTGACTAGTGTAAGCACTACTTAGCAACAATGAAAACATCAGTGTGTTATCAACATTATTCTCATACTAAATCCAAGACATAGCACTATACCAGCTACCAGGAAGAAAATTAACTCTATCCCAGCTGAAACCAGGACAGCATTATATCCATGAAGTAACTGGGTATGAACCAGTCCAAGGCAGAAAGAGCTGGGCAGAATTTCCCAAATAAGTTGCTATTTAGATTTGCTGTGGGCGGCTCAGGACATATGCAAAGAAACTGAAGAAAAAAAAAAGTTAAATTCAGCTGGCTTTTCTAAGAGATGCCATGCTAGGCTTGGATAGCTTGAAAGAAAACCAATTTGGCTTTCACACAGAAAGCACAGGGAAGACTTAGTACTACGGTGTCAGGATGGAAGTAATAGTAGACTGGCACAGAAGTTCAGTCTGATAAGGACTAGGATTGACACAGCGGTACCAGGAGCAAAGCTCATGGGGAATTTGAATAGCAACAGTTGGTGGGGTGCGTGAGATTTAACAAGAAGTCAGGAAAAGAAGCTCTCCTGGGCTGAACAGTCAAGTACCAGAAGGTGCCCGACACTACTCTGTAGCAACTAAGTGCCCAAGTTTTGTTCCTGAGGTGTAGCCAGGATCCTGACTTGGGTCCTTAGCCAGAAGCCCACATATTGACATTTCTGCACATCTCTGCTCTACAGTAGCTAGAACTAGAGTCCTAGTAGAAAGCTGGGAATTACTTTATAGACAGATTTTTAGTCAGTTGTAAGTAATTTTACTGACCTGTCACAAAACATGTTCACAGACTTCAGCTTCTTTAAACCTTAATTAATATTTCTTATGCTACAGTTAATTTTTCAAAGCCATCTACACTCTGCCTAACATAAGTAATTTTGGAAATATGAATTTGCATATTAATGCTTTCTGAGTTTCCTACTAGCATTGACACCTTTCATCAAACTCACTATTATAACATGTGAATGGACCTTTTCCTTTTACCCAAAAATGGAAGTAGCCTCACTTTTAGGAATTTCTATGAATGCATTCAGTTTTTATGATAAATTGATAGAAGACTGCATGAATTAGACTGAAGGCATATGAAAGGCAGAGAGTTTGCTTGGGCATGTAACTTTAGCATAGGCTTTGCTCAAGTTTCATGATGTAAACTTTCACCAAGGGCTTATGATCCCAGCTCTGAGACTCCCAAACTCATGCAATGATGTGAGAGTTCAGAAAAGATCAGAGTGGATCCATGCATGCAAATAGGCCTCCAAAGAAACTTACCTATTTGGATCGGAAAATAGCACTCAAAGGAAATATAGGTCCAGAACAGCCATCCTAGACAATATGCTTTATCATTGCTTATTCTGTGACTGTTTCAGGAATTGGCCTTTTGCAATAATTAAATTCCAAGCTATTTTTGTGCCTTCAAGGACCTGTCTTATCTACAACTCATGATCCACAGTTTGTTAGGATATCAAGGGAGACCTTTGACTGTGGAGAATCCATGCAGTGCTATCAGTTTTACCAGTTTTACCCTGGCAGACCAGGGACAACATCCACCACTCAGCCTTAATGATCACCAGGTAAAGTAAGGTAAGGTAAGGTAAGTTGTACATACCTTGGGGTATCATTGGTTAAGGAGATGATAACAAGTTCCTGGAGGCATAAGCAAGACCCCAAGACTGTGGTTTGAGCAAACAGAGCAAATCTGATTTTAAGGCATCTAGGATCTTTTCTGCGGCCGTGTGGGTAATTGGCTGCTGGTTGGGGTCAACCCACCACATGTCTTAATGCTGTATAAAGGTACACCTCTGCATTGTGTTCATTGGCTAATTTGATAAAAATGAGACCATTGTGCTCACTTCTGCTTCAGATCATGTTTGTTCAGCTCTTGTACTGAACAGATCTGGTATTGGCGATTATAGGACTTTGGCCCAATGCAGAAGCGGATATTATTTTGGAGCAAAGGTTGTCCTTTCAACCAGACAAACCAAGATTAGGTTAACTTTGATCAGACAGTGACCCCATGGTTAGGAGAGCAAACTGGAAGCTGCATGAGCACAGAGAAAGAGGAAAAGTTAAATAGGAATTTAGGCAGAAGTTATTATTTTGCTGAGACTAGTACATTTTGTGGTGGGGAAAGGGTGATCTGTTTTAGAAATCTATGTGAAGTCTGTGCAGGGACTATAGCTGTACGTGCCCATGTTAAACGGGTGAAGTGTCTGTAAAAGCTGTTGTTGTTGGTCTTGGAAAGGGAGGCACAGTAAAGTGTATAACAACATCACTCTTGGTAACCTATGCAATCGTAACACACAGGAAGTGTATTTTTATGCACAGAAAATGTGTTGCAGTGCTGAATCCCAGTGAGGTCAAAGGAAGATTAGGTACATRAAAGATATATTGGAGAGGAGCCTAACATAGCCTTGGGACGCTCATGCAAACAGAGGCTATAATGTGTCCTGTTCTTGTAAATGATCTTTCAGCCACTGTGACCTGGCGAGAAGCCCACTGAATTCCCACCTTTCCCTGAGCTACCTTGCTGGGGAGATAATAGATACACGTGCTCTGTGGGTTGGGAACAGAGACCCGAATGCATTCACTGGTGGGTTACATTTATGGTGGTTGTAGGTTTTTTATTTCTAAACTCTGTTCACAGTACAAAGGGGTTAATAGTTTCACAACAAACAAGCATGTGGGAAACCAGGAAAAGTTATATTTGCTAAAAATTTTTGGTTCAAGTGGATCACTGTCTAGATAACTCTCCTATAAAATTCAGACTTCTTTCCATGTGTTCAAATGAAACTCAGAATGCTGGGGGGAGAAATATCTTTCCAACCTTTGAAAACATCAAAGACCTTACTTTCTGCCTGATCTTTGAATATGAAAGTCCCAGCGAGAACTGCAAATGAAAGAAAATAAGTCAGCAAACATTGGGACTAGCATTTGAGAAGCTAGATTTGGACCATGAAATGGAATGACAGCTACAGATGGTTATTGATAAACTTGAATCCCACCATGTAAGAGAATCAAGATCATAGGACCCTAAACAGACCTCAAAGGAAATAAAGCAGGCCAGGAAAAAGAAATGACAGCACTTTATTTTGTTCCCTTAGAAGTTGATGGATTTAAAACACACACTGAACAATTTATAACAGCTAAAGGCCACTGTACCAAGAAGCTTGCTACTGAACCCTGATTGCTGGATTTGCTGCTTTTTCTCTTCCATAAAAGAGAGGTTACTACTTCGTCYGTGCTGCATAAGAAAGAAGGAGCTAAAACAGCTTCCTATCATATTAGACTTGAATTGTGATTACATTGAAATTAGTGTAATCCCTTATTATTTTGAATTGAAAATCCTCTATCATTTTTCTTAAAAGGTCCTGGAAACAGAATAGCCTGTCTTTGTATACTGTCACCTGAAATACTCTGAAAATAGAGAGGTTTCTTTTGATTAGATCCAGGATAATTATTTGAAGCAAACAAATCTGTTCATAAATACAGAGCTTTCTACTGTTCATTAATTGTAAGCAAATGATTACTTCTTCCCAGAATATTTTCATTCCTTGGAATTATTCAACAGCTATTTTATGTGAATATATTTCAACCTATAGATTATTGAGGAATTGTTTGTTAAAAGTATTGCTTTAAGTATTTTACTTTTACAATTTAAAACCCAAGCTGTTTAGATTAGATACATACATCAGTGTTAAAATTCTGTTTAATAATTTTATGAGAGCAGACCTCAGAATCAGCTTCCTATGTAACTTTAAAAATAACTGTGACTTTAGGTATGGTCTAACAAAGAACATTGGAGAAGAGGAGGCCTTTCATATTGTGTTTTGTATAAGGATGAAGGGTGCTTTTCTCTGCTGATGGGGTTTCTCTCTGCACTAGTGGCAGAATAAATTCCAGAAAATGGCTCCTAGTAATGAAGTGAGAGTCCATGATACGCTACCAAAATACAGTTTCCTGAAAGGAAATAACAGTGCAATATATTTATAAGTGACTAATTTTTCTGCTAGATGGAGTTTGTTAGACTGTGAATTTCAATTAGAGATAAAAGCTATAATTGTATTCAGAGGTAGCCAATTAACTGTTTGTAGGTTTTTAATTTTTTTGAGGCAAAGAGAAAAACAATTTTCCTTATTTAACGACCTTGATAAATTTGCCTCTTATTTGTCGAAATGTAAGCTTTGTACAGTAATATGTATGGAAACAATCTTTCTAGTTCTTAAATATGGATTCAGTTTGCATTAGTTTGGTTATCCATCCCAAGTTCAGCTACATGAATAGCAGTGATTAGTGCACAGAAAATGCACAATTAATAGTTTTGCAAAGTGAAAGTCAAGGTCTATGAAAATAAGCAAAAATAAACATGTCTTATTTTCATTTGGGAAAAGGAAAGACACTGAAATCACTTCCATATATCACTGATGGCTGAATGTCTTGACTATTCCGCCCAACATTTATGTTTCTGGAAATAGCTGTAGACAAGCTCCAAAAAGGACTCAGGTGCCTAGGAGCACAGTGTTGCAGAGCCTAATTGTTGGCTGTCTGGCCTCAGAGCACAATGTCAAACTCTGCAGATAAGTTGTCCAAATGTTGGTGAAACCTGGCCTGGTCAGTCTCCTGAGCTGTGGTTGATCTGAGCCTGAGCCATGGGTCCTGGACCAATCTCAGCCAGCTGACCTCCCTGCTGGTGGTGCAGAARTTGCTGGGGTAATGTCAGAGCTGAGAAATGGAGGGAAAGATGGGGAAAGGGAGAAAGCTGTCCCTTCTACCTCCTCCTCCTGCTCCCCCTCACACCTGCATGCAGTGCTATCTTCACATGTATGCCAAATGGCTTGGAGACAGCTTCCAAACTTGTCTCTTCTTGGCCCTGAAGGCACTAATATGGCCATCTTGGGGACCACGGTGCCCATTTCAGCTCAGTCCAGGGCAGACTCTCCTGCCCTGAGCTATGTTGTTATTACCTGGGGCACAGCTCTGCCTCCTGGAGGGACCATCACCCACCCCAGCCCTGCGTGCCCAGCTCAGGYTCCAGGGGATGGTGTCCTGTGGGTGAGGACATGGCCTATGCCCGGACCACCTGGGCTCCTGGCCRAGCTTCCCCCATGGAGTTGCCCTGCTGGCCCTGCATCCTGATGTAGACTACCAAAAAGAGGTGACTAATCCTGCCTTGCTGAGTTCAGGCTCCTGTGGCCCCTGAGGGATTCCAAGTCCTGAGTCAGCATATTAAAAATCTGTGAGTCAAGTTAGGGCTGAAACCCTAGCTCTGGCTAGGGTTTACCACACAACATGAACTCACCTGATGGCGAGGGTCTAAACGGGTCAGTAAGTCCCCGAGCAGGAGCTGCCTCGTGTGGGCTTAGGGGGTCGGGTGACAACAAAGGTATACCTGCGGCTCTGGGGATCTCCCAGCTCCGACTGACTGTTTGAACCACTAACCTCCATTAATGAAGCTCCATCACCTCCAACCCCGCTTWACATAGAAGTGGTGGCTGCAGCTGCAGTATGTGAAAAGCCTCAGCATCCCCCAAGAGTCAGGTGTGCCCTAGCAGTATGTGTCCTCTAGGGGGCATATCATGAAGAATGCTATATTTCTGGAATAAAACTGGATTTCAAGGATGAACTTAATGCTTTGCCCCATCAAGAATAGACATGTGCAAAGACACTAGCTAGTCACCTGAATTTTAAACTCAAAAAATAAAGCATGTGTAGAATTTAGAAAGCAGCTGATCAGAGGTTTTCATGGTTATAACTTTGGATTCCCTCAATCTGTCCCGCTCCAGATAGCCCTTAGCGCATCCTCAAAACATGATCGGTCTGGTTCTTGGTAAACAAAATGTATCATAGCAAAAAGACTTGGTATGAAACTCTGATCATTTGGCATAACACATCTAGTGACTTGCTTTCCAACCAGCATGTTCAGCCAGGTAGTGGGAGGAATCCGTCTGTCTGAATGAGCAGCTGAACTGCAACTTTTTTTTTTTTTTTAATATTTATCTGAATTCAAGGAAAAGTCCTCTGGCAAGCTTACATGCAGTGATTAAAGTGAGTATTTAAAACAACAACCAAAAAGTCATTCTTATCCATGACTGTTCTGTCAGCAAGAGATATCTGTTCCAAGAGTGAGGCTTTAAAAAAAGCAATGATAGCTCCTTGCTAGTCCCTGCTATTTTTAAAGATGGAAGATATGGAGCATATTTTATGTCTTGCTGTAAGAGTACAGGCATGATGTGTCATGGGTACGTTGTCAGGAAATGGTAAGGGTTCAATTGTGAAAAGGGGGTCTTTGGCTCTTTGCAGATTGTGTGGGCTCAGGCTTCCATGTTGACCATTTAAAAAGTGACAGTAAAAACTATGAAAACAGAAGGAATCTGCATTTTTCCRCTTTTTTGTAACACGTAAAGAAGTGTGGGTGAGGCAGAGAAGASCACAACAGAGCCTCCACCCAACAGAGTCTCCACCATCTGAATGCTCTTCAAGAGGAGGAAAAAAAAAAAAACGTGGTTGTGAACAGAGGCAGCAAGCTAGCGGTAAGATGTCTCGAAACAGATTAAAATACCATAGGAATAAGCATCTCTGGGAAGAAAAAAGTAAATTTGGAGCACAGAGTGAAATATACTTCACAGGCAGGAGGAACAGGAAAAGAGGGAGCTAGAGGAAAATTAATTTTGTAAACTACTATCCACTCCGATAGGAGCATCAAGTGGGCACAGGTAAGAGATGGATTATAACCCGTACTACTTTCTGGGTAAGAGATGGATTATAACCCAAACTACTTTCTGGGACAGACTTACTGAGGAGTAACAGAAGTGAAGAGTAGTATGATAACCATAATCAGAAAAGACACAATTGCTTTCTAGCATCAAGGTCCTCATGCTAATTTGCTATGGCTGCACAGACAATGAGTGTACTAGGTAGGACCACATGCTTTTGGCTTCCTTTCTCTTTCTGATTTTGCCTGGGATAAGGCAAACACAATTTGCAGGGCAAATATTTTTAATGAGACTTTTAAAATCCTTCACTTAGTACTTTCCAATGTTATATAAGAGGACTGATCATATCTAGACAGGTAAAAAACCCCAAACAATGGAAGTTCAGATATGGTCTATTAATTGTTATATGGCACAAAGAAAATAAAAAACTTACCTTCCTTGAATCACTCCATCCAAATGTAATATATCTGTTTATAAGCAGTTATTCATTTTCCCTTGATTTTGCAAAATAATACTGCAATATAACTGTTGATCTATGACTATATTGCTAAATGTACTGGCTAGCTCCTAAGATAAAAAGGAAAAAAGAAAAGGGAGTGCGTGATTGACCTAACAAGAAACAAAGATATCCAACAGAGATACCGTTCATTCTTCTATGTACAGATTTTCTTGAGGTTGGCATATATTTTCATCAAGGCACTGTTTTGTAATTAGAAGTGATGACCAGCCCAGGGACTCTCACCACAAAATTCAGGAGCTGGAGAACAGCAGAGAACATTGTAAAAATTCCCCGGACAGGCAGCGCCTGCAGTTTTGTGCAGACTTACTTTTGCTTTTGTTCATCAAGGTTTTGGAACAACATACGTACAGCAATTCGATCAGCGAAGACTTACTGGTAGTGTTTGATATGCTGGCTCTACTTCACCTGCAACAGAAATATCACTGTAACCATGTAACTRCAGCATGGCTTTTTGTATTTGTGGGAATAAGTGCTAAGCCTTTTCACAGTTACTTCCCATAATTGCATGCAATAACCATCGCTCTTTTCTACTCCAGTATATACAGAGCAATATTTTCAAACTGGGGTGCCAATATCTATATTCTGAAACTGCAGCACAAAGGCCTGGTTCACCACAGGGCTAAGCACTCACATTCGTATTGACTAGTCAGGTCTCAGCTGCTGCTTCTGCATCTGGAGTTTCCCACAAAGGAGATGTCATCTTCCCAGCAAGTCTTTCCCATCACGTTGAGATAGAAGCGTCCAGATTGAGCAAAGCTCCCCTGTCTAATCTTGTATGCACTTCTCCACCATGTGTAACTCTTGTCCTAGAAGTCATTTACAGACTGACACCCCTAAGCAAGAAATCTATTTTCAACTGGTGTGCCATAGTAGAGCAAAAGACACGTGTATTAAGCAGTGTATGACAAAGGAAGAGAGGAAGAAAATCAGACTGGTTTTCTATGGGGGTGACAATTCCCAGTTTCAGTGTTTGTTCCTCTTTCAGCAGTCCTACATAAAGCTGAAGGCATGTTTCTTCCAAATGAGATGGAAGAAAAGCTGTGTGCATTCTCACCCATGTGAGAATGGGTCAGCAACTCTTGGAGGARCAAATGGAAGACCTTCACTACTGACTTCAACATTCACAAAAATATGTATTTCTTCCTGGATCAGCAGTAGACAAATGGACAGATGTATATAAACTATCACAAAAATGATCACCTTTTTCCCACAGAATTATATGCTGTAGTTTTACATAGAAAAGTTTACAGAAATTGAAATAATATTACATATAAACATATTACAATACAACCCACTATGAAATTACTTAGTGTCTTGTTAGCCACTTTTAAAATGAGTTAAATTTAATACAAGTGTTTTTAACAACATGAGCAAATAGAAATTTTCTCTTGTCAGACCAATTTTAAAATTGATTTGCACAGGATTTAAATATCAGATAACTTTGGGTTTTTTCATATAAAACATCACTGCAGCTTTACTCTGAAGAACTGTCACAGATGTACTAAGCCAACACTTGCATAAACAGAAGTGCATTAGTAAAATATGCATGTGACTGATTTATCAGTTTCCTGTAGCATTTATGCCGTCTACATATAAAACTACACAAGAGTATTCCTAACCCATTAAAGGAACTGTTATATAAAGTTCCTTTTTTAATTTGCTAATTACTGGTTTTTAAAATGCTCTTCTGTTAAGACTAATTCTGCCTCCAGGCCTAATCACCTATGTTTCTGATGTTTTCTCTGGATAAAAAAATAAGAGGAGAAACCAGCAGTGTTTATATCATAGGAATGCAGAAATAATCCTGCTGTATTGTTCAGGAGAAAAATAGATCTAATAATTTAGCTGATGTCTTCCAATACATTTGTGTTCCTACATGCCTGATGTATCAAATATATTTTGTGTTTGTTTGTATTAGGGGCTTTAGAAAATAGAGCTATGAGAGACTTGTGCATTGGGAGTATATTAGTTTTGCTAATTCATGTAATTTTAAAACTGATTTCACTCATAATTCCTAATCCATTGTTAGCAGTCAATCAGCTCTTACACTAAGTGGGACATTCTGGCTCATCCAGGGAGTTGAAGCCTGCCTAAAGTGTGGTATTGATTTATTGAAATGCAATTTTCAGTGTAGAATGCACACAGTGGGAGGATATTATGCAGCTGTATGAATACTGGAAGACAACATGTGAATATTGTATAAAAAAATTATTGTAAGATGCAAGGAGAAGAAAAACTAAATCCCTTTTATGAGGAGAGGAGGCTAAACAACTTTCCCTTGGCCAATTTGTCTCTTAGTGAACTTTCCGGGATTTGTCTGTGCATCCTGGACACATAGGAATCAAAGAGATTACATCTGGAAGAACCAGTGCTGATAAAACAAGAACTGACCTGAACTTTAAATCTAAAATTCAAAACAGACTTGAACCAAAACACTTTAGATAACTGAGAGAAAAACATTTTTCATTATTCTTTATCCTGGATGTTCTGATTGTCCCCCTGTACTCGGCACTGGTGAGGCCGCACCTCAAATACTGTGTTCAGTTTTGGGCCCCTCACTACAAGAAGGACATTGAGGTGCTGGARYGTGTCCAGAGGAGGGCAACGAAGCTGGTGAAGGGTCTGGAGAGCAAGTCTTATGAGGAGCGGCTGAGGGAACTGGGACTGTTTAGTCTGGAGAAGAGGAGGCTCAGGGGAGACCTTATC